>JAKVQR010000193.1:8273-51696 GCA_030462915.1 Petasospora meyerae | reverse complement strand
GTCAACCCATCTTCCACCACAGAGACTTGTTATTTCAAGTCCACGGATGGACACACAAACCAATGGTCCTTCTCAGAGCGTCGTTTGAATTTCCATTTGTTGGATATCATCGCACAGAATAACGGTATTATAGTGGTGGATTCCACAAGAAGAGGTAAGACAATGCCCGATGCTCTATCGAAGACTATCCCGATTTGGTGTGCTGTGTTGAACTACATCGTGGATCCTAAATCAGAGAGTTTCCCATATTGGCCCAAACAGACACTCTCCGTGAATGAAGCAAACTCGATATCCAAATTGATCCCACAGTTTGCACAAAGAATAACAGAATTGGGACTCATCACAAAACAAACACTCATTGACAAGCTCCAAGGGAAACCACTAAGGCCTCTATGGGTATACCCTGGGATGTCTCTCCCCTTTGAACCACCAGAGTATGAAGAGTTCCATCCAGTCGTTTGTTGTGTTGCCTCAGAGAGAGCAGATGATGGTTCCAAACAGATAAGGATGGGTCAGTCGATGTTCACGTATGTACAAGGTGCTGCTGATGATCATGAACTATGGGCTTCCAATCTCACTCCAGAGCTGTTTTGGAGCAACTTTGAACTATTGGTGAATCCTCAGTTGTCAGAAGATGAACTACAGGAAGTGATTAACAGAGTGTGTTCCGAGAAGCACCCACAACAACATCAAGACACTCCATTCATCGACGTCATTGAACTCGTTCCAGGACTCTCTGTGGGGACTGCCATTTCACATATCAATCCACAAACCATAACAGAGTATGACCTAGTGGTATTACTCTCCGGATCTTTCAACTTCATCAACAGTACTGAAGAATCAAAGACAAGGACCCACTGTCAATGCCCTTCGAACAAGAAAGGCTCCAATGAACTCCGCAAACAACTACCACACATCATCCCACTCATCAAGTCAAATACAAAAACACTGATACTATGCGACACAGGAAAAGACATTTCTATCGGTGTTGCGTTGGCCATCATCGCATCTAATTACGACATCAACTGGAACAAGACTCAGGAGGGACTCATAGTGACAAAAGACGTCATCAAGAGACAACTCGGTAAGATCTTGGAAAAGAAGAAAGCCAATCCAAGTAGAGCTACACTACAGGCAATCAATAGCTACTTGATGTAACAAACAAACAAAAAAAGAAAAAAACAAAACAAAAGAGGTATCTATAGTTAAATGGGAAATATAACACAACACACGTAGGAGGAGAACTGAAAATGAAGGTAATAGCACATAGCACAATCATCAATCATTGCAATGACAACCAGAACTTCTTGTTCTCTTGCACAATCTCTGCAGAGAATTTCAACTCAGGCAATACAGACGCCACTTCGTTGAACAAAGAATCGGCAAACATGTTGATGAAGAAGATCTGACCCTTCGGTAAGTTGGCATTCTCTTTCAATGCCTCTTCCAAAGTCTCAGGGAAGAAAGGTCCATCACGACGATCCACAATGGAATCAATCTCCTTACCACTGGTCATGTTCTCAGTGAGGATGTTGATCTCATCAAACTCTCTACCCAACACAATACCCCATTTAGTGGAGATCGACAGTGGTCTAGCAACGTTGGAGATATCAGCACACTTGATGATCAACGACAGAATGATTCCTGTGTGTTTCACAGAGTGCTTCACTTTCAATCTTTGTTCTTCACTCTTCAACACTTCGGAGATCTCCTCCACTTTCGACACGTATTCGAAATGGTTAGCCATATCGGTGGCCAAGATGCTATCCACTTGCATCTTTCTTGTGTTCAATGGATTCTCTGGTCCCTTTGTATGTTCGTTGGCAAGGAACTGTGGCCAGTGAACACCCAAGATGTCTTGGAATACCGTGGAGTGGTAGTTCTCCAATACGGATTGGTTGGAGTAGATGCGTGCAATTGGGGAAGTCTGTTGGATCAAGAACGCGTTGGTCAAACCTGGATGACCCACATCATGTCCAACAGAGGAGACGAGGAGTGCGAGTGTCTGGATAGGATCCAAGAGTGATACGTCTTTGTTAAATGCAGTTGGGATGAATTGGGATGCGTGACGTTGTTCAAACATGGTGGATGGGTGTGTGGTGAAGTCCTCTGTGTACTCTGGGAACTTAGGGATGGCACCGAGACGCACAAGGAAGTAGAAAGTGGCTTGTAATACATCAACGGCGTGTCTGAAGTTATGGAAGGAGTTACCACCTCTGTATGAGTCTCTGAGAGAGAAGAGGAAACTGAGGATGTCGTTGTCGTTCAACTTCAAACACTCACCATTCTCTTCAAGGATATCGAACGCAATGTGGAAGATCAACAATGCACAGTAGGTCAACTCATCAGCAGTCAGCTCATGGGCGATGAACCCCCAGTTACCAATGCAGTGCTTGTAGAAAGTGACATCATGACGTAGTGTCAACAACGACAGGAAATCCACGTCGGCGTTGATCATCTCCACGTAGTTTCTCATCTGGGATTGCAATTCGTAGTTACTGTGCAAGATGGTGGAAAGACAGTTGGTCATTGAGTGGAGACAAGGACACTTCTTAGCAGCTTCGTTGTTCAATCCAACCCAGGTCTTCATCCTCACGATTCTGTTCTTCAAAGTTTCATAGCACACAGCGATGTCCTCATTGACCAATGTCAAACTCAAGTCACTGAGCTTGTAAGTCATGATGACCAAATGTTTGTAGTGGTTCTTCAAGAGCTCATCGATCTCGTAGAAACTGAGGGTGTTGAGTGCGGACTTCTTCACACCTGACGGTAATTGATCCTCTGGTGTCTCATTGTCGAGGGTCTTCTCGTTGATGATGACAACAGTTGGGTATTGCAAGTCCAATTCAGAGGCACCAGTAACGGAGACGAAGGCCAAAAGGTCACTGAGGTTACGGAAGTGGTGGACGGAGGAGCGAGTCAAGGAGATGTCGAAGAGACGGGTCTGATCCTGGACAAAGGAGTCCGGCGAGGTGGAGTCGAGGTATAGCACTTGTGACATAGCTGTTGTAGGAGAGTTGTGGGAAGGTAGCGCTCGTTCAATTGTGCGATGTTCAGATGATAGTGGTTTGAGTCAGCGAATACACGGGTGGAGGTGGGAGTAAGGCTAGAGTGATCTGGCGAGGGCGGCAAAGCAGATAACAAGTGCAAAAAAGGGGGTCAGAAATCGAGCTAAGACAAAAAGCCAGTGGTTGAAAGAAGAAGTCCCAGATTATCCCACAGAGCGGCTAGAACGGGGACAAAGAGGGGGTGAATTGGCGGTTCTTCTTTTGCTTCTCTGGGACAAGGGAAGAGGTGAAGCGTGAAAGTTCAAAGGCATATGTTGTTTTCGTATTTAGCGCTATACACGACCGCCGTTTTCGCGAAGAAACACAGGGGAAATTCAAAGCGAAGTTAAAAACCCAACAGGTAAAACTAGAAAAAAAAGAAATGTTGACACGTACAGAGAATTTCTTTTTCCTGCGAATTCCGAGAAGCTTCTCTCGCCTTTTCCGAGTTGCGCGTGATGCGAAATTTCGCGACTAAATAGCCCCGGGGCTGGGTTCCCACACTTCTGCTCGTCCAGATGACGTTATACGATTTCAGATCTAAACTCATATCTATATCAACGCCATAAGGAACAGTCTCTCCTGATGGCATGTAGAACTTACCACTTCCCTCAATGTCAACAGTCTCAAGCAACTTGATCAAATCATCAGCACACTGTTCTGGAGGAACAAGCACGGATCTCATCATCTCAGCGGTTTTTTCATCCTTAATAGATCTAACGGTTTCATCAGCGATATTGGTAGCCACAGAACCTGGATGAGTAGCAAAGACAACGAATCCTTCAGTTTTCAATTCCCAAGAAAGCAACTTGGTGAAATGGTTCAAAGCAGCCTTGGACATACCATATGCGGATGATGTGAACTCGAAGAATGAGTTGATCAATCCACAAATCGAGGAGATGAACATGATGGTTCTGGTTTGTTTCTTCATGAGGTATGGTTGGACTTTCTGGGTGACCAAAATTGGACCTAGTGCATTGGTGGTGAAGTGATCCATCCAAACGGATCTCTCAACTTGAAGAGATGGGTTCATGATATCTGATTTCAAGATCCCAGCGTTGGAGATGAAGTAGTCGATTCCATCAGCAGCGTGTTCTTTCAATTGTTCATCCAATGTGTTGATGGATTCTTCAGATGTGACGTCAAGTGACAAGTGTGAGGATCTTGATGTTGCCGGAGGTGTTTGCGAGTGCCTGGAGCTATCACGGTGGTGGCCAAGATGGTGTTGTTTGGGTTGGCTGAGAGCTTCTTTGTAAGAGCAAGTCCAATGCCTCTGTTGGCACCGGTGATCAGGTACACTTTATTGTCAGTAGTAGACATATTCGATGGTAGTTGAGAGATGAATGGGTCACTAACTTTAGTAGGGAATGAAGAAGTATACGTTCTTTCGGAAAACCCTGAATTAATTATGAGCCCTATTTCCGCTGTTCCGAAAAGCCGCTAATTCCCGTCCAACAGTGATTCAATTGCGGGGTAGGCAGCTTTGGTTTCGAGCTGAACCATGAGTGAATCCTGTTTAGATACATGATCTCTGTGATGTGATGGAGCTATGAACTACAACAAGTCATGAATTGATTGAACTGAATCTGCTTTCTTGAAGTAATTGAGTATCTAAGTCAAATTGATCTTGGTATACAAATATGCTCTTGGGACTCAACACCAACATGACTTGGTGGAAGCCCAATCATCGAACAGTATAATACCTTTCAAATGACCTTTATACGGGTACTCAAAACATCTTGAATGATACATTAGACTCGTAGAGCCATGTTGACACATTCAGCCTTTCCAGTAGACATATGGCTATACGATAGTGCGTACGTCCCACTTCTCTTGGCTGGATTGGTCTCGACTCTCATTGGTTTCATGGCATCAAGTTCTCGAGTATCATAGTGTATTCATCGAATAGTTGAATGTTTTGATCAGTTGAATCTACGGCGTACACACACAGTCTACTGCTCACTGAGTCTCTTATACCTACAAGTCATGATATTGCGCCCTCATTTTAACGGCTCATGGCTCATGGCTGGGGCAGAAACTCAGATGGACAGAGAACATATAAATACGCGCGAGAATGTACGAGCTGTTCGTATATATATAAAGGATTGATATCCTTGCTATAAATCTATCCTTGAGGCAATGCGTCATTGAAATACATCATACCAACGATAGGATAATATCATAACACCACTTACCACTTACCATGCCAATCGACTACTGCCACCATAAGCTTCCTAAAGAGGTGGTTCTACAAGTGTTGCGTAATGTGACAAACGACACTTTGATAAGCTTCCTTGAGGCGTACCCTCAGTATCTCAACTCTGCAATTTTGATCACTGATCACACTATGCCTAGCACAATCTTGTTCCAGCTCAAAATTCCACAGGGTTATACACTCAAACGAAGAGTCCTGAAATCTATATCATCCGTCAAACATATGGTTAGATATAATGACCCCGATTATGTTCGCTATACGAAAACCTTCACAAAGCTAGGCCAGAATGTGCAGGACTACCACAGGTATGATCCCGAACGAGATAACGAGCCTATACGTATATTTGAGTTGATCTCAGGTGCAAATCACCGATTTGGAATGCGGTCTGTTCCTTACCGCGGTATGAGTAGAAGCCGGGGCACTGATGAGTGGATATTAGCTGAGCATCGAAGACTACTATAGGACGCTGGCTTATCTGATGATCGTGATGGTTATCTGTGGAGAAACAGCCTCACATTTGTGTTCCTAACGCATTCATTATTCAAAGAAAACCCATTGTGTGGTATTAACTATGACTTTGATGAGGACATTTTCTGGGATTGGTATACGACTGTGGGGCCATTGGCCAGTTGTCATTTCAAGATTGGCACTCCAGTGGTACATGATGATAAGCGAATCATTGATGCAGGACAATATCACACATCATTAGAGCGCAAAATAGCTATAAAACTCTTTCAAGCTAAAAGTGAAACTTTTCTATACCCCAATCCACCAGCTACATTGAATATCTCCCTCGTTCACCTCCATTTCCTGAAGATTGACAATCTATTTGAGGTTTGCAATCTTGACCTACCAGAGACAGTAAGGACGTTATGCATAGAATTAAGACCTGAGCTGAACTGGAATCAAGTTGGAACTAGGAGTCGACGTCGACCTCAACTTTCAAACATTTCTGCTCCTGGAATCATACAGTTGGTCATACGATATCCACCTGGAATGTTCCCGAAGCTTTAGAGGCTTCAAAAGTTGACTCCCTCAGAGGAAATCAGATCTCAGTGGAGAACGCATCTGGAAATTGCGGATTTCGAGGCACTATCAATGGCACAATGCAGACCACATGATATAGGAGCTACTAATGCATCCCCGACTACGTCCGACATGGACTGCCAACGAGTGACGGAGGAGGAGTCATGCATTGGTGGACTAGATCTATCGTTCATATCTGGGTACTAGGTGGCCAAATTTTATGGAACTCCAGCCTCAGTGATGAGGGCTATCAAGTTTGACCACGTGCAGGAAGTTCATTGGGAGATCACAAACTGGGATTTCAAAGATGAAGAAGATTGGATAACCGATCTAAGTTCTCATAATGGGGTGGTTAACCAGAATAACGACGAGAGTAAAGTTAAAGAGTTGAATATCATTGTTCGAGTTCCTAACATAGTCGTACCGGCTTTTAAACTCCACCCTGTACGGAAAACCAGGCTACGCATCACTTTAGTCGCACACAACGTTAGGTTATGGAGATTCTGGCACAATATCAAAAGTCAGTTTTATGAAGAATATCTTGTAAAAGTTGGAGGGATTCGAAACTTGACCATTGCAGGGATGTGTCTTGTTGTGCATGATGGACGGTACAGTTCTATGGACCTCAAAAGGGAGAGCATTTGCTTCAAAGAGTCTATACCTTGGTGGCTCCCATCAGTGGTTTTAAGGCCTGCAATAGCTGGCTGTGTGGTGGGATTTGATTCCGCCAAAGCTAATTACTGTTCACTAATTACTGTGACTCATGGCTAATCACATTCATGCGCATGTCAATTGCTTATCCTGATGCCATGATGCATGATGCCATGATCATCACCATCTCGGGAACAAAATACCGTGACAGTGGATGGGTTAGACTAGAATTCAGGGAGTCATATAACCTACCAGGGATCAGATATATAGTGAAGTTATTTTATGGATTTCTGATTGACTATTTTGTAGCGGACAACTAATATATGAAAGAAGGATGTATGTACAACACTCCAGCTCACTCAATGAGTCCTTCTTCATAGTGCTGCCTCACGATGTCAAATGCCTTTAGTAACTTACCACGAGCACCCATAGCAGTAACACCCTTTTCTGCCAACTTAGCATCGTCGTAGTAGATCAATTCCTTCCATGGAATGTCCTGGAGACATGGTGTGTACTTGTGCAATCTCAATGTCTTCAACCAAGATGGGATGTCCGAGAGCAGTTTAGCACTGGTGATCTGTTTGGCGTTGATAGCTGGGGACTTTGGTGGGGTAGAACCACCAGTGGCAAGTGCAGGGGTTATAGATGCGTCTTGTGGTGATCTTGAAGGAGACTTTGTAGATGATGAGTCCTCCAAAGTCATGTTCTTGGTGGCAGCGTTTAGACTTGCAATCTTTGCCATGTCCTTGGCCTGAAGAGACTCGTAGTAGTTGATGCGTTGTGGTGGAGCCTGCTGAGATTGTTGCTGCTGAGACTGTGATGACTGTGACTGGGTAGTGCTGCGTGTCTCATCTCCATTGTGCTTTCTATTCTTACCAGAGTCTAGTTGAGCACGGGAGTTGATTGTGGAAAGGGCACTCAACTTCAGTGTGTTCACATTGGCGTAGTCTATTGGGGACTGTTTGGAACTAGAACCGTTATTGCTGCTGCCACTTGAGCCACTCTTGTGAGAAGTGAGCTGTTGCGCCAAATTGGTGATATCGTAAGCACGTTGACCCTGCTGATCTGTACCACGGGACTTGGAGTGTGGGTCAGCACTGCGAGGTCTTGCCAATGAAGCGATGTCCTGGTCCTTCACAGTATTCGTGCGGTTCATGGAGGTCCCGAAACTTGGAGACAGGGCTCTCTGTAGGTTGGTGGCTGTACTGGCTGGGGACCATGTCTGCTGGGTACTCATACCACCGTTCAGGATGGAGTCCAATGTAGCAGGTTCACGCATGGTTGATTGGTACAGTGGCTGTGGAGATGCAATGTGAGGTGGTTGCTGATGCTGCTGATAGTGACTGTTGTAACTGGCATAGGTCAACTCCTCTACCCTCGTTCTAGCATAACCAAGGATATCGTCGCTTAGATTGGAAAGCACATTGTCCACAACGGTACGCTGTTGGTTGCCGTTCAACGTAGCGAGCCATCCGACCAAGTTGGCAATATCGTTCTTGAAAGTCATAGAGTCGATCTCCATGGCACTGAGTGGTCTCTCCGGGATGGCCATAGAGAGGAACTGCTGGTCGTTGCTCAATGCATGTGCACTGAACGGTCTGAACGGATCCATCTGCGGTGTAGCGGCACCAAAGTTGGTGAAGTCCTGTGCACTCAGAGGGCGTTGGATGGAGCTAGCGCCGTACCCGGAAAGAGAGGTATCCAGAATAGGAGACATTGGTCTTGGAGCCAGGATCTGCGGTTCCTCGTTCTCGTAGTATGGAGCAGGAGAGAGCATACCGCTGAGATTGTTGGTCTGAGCGTTGTTACCCTGGGCAAATGGTTGTGGAGAGAGCAAGACGCTGTTGGTGCCGCTGTGGGCCTGGAGCTGTGGAGAGAGTAGGGCGGCTCCAGGATGCTGTCTGGAGGAGACATTGGTGAACTGTGGTACCTGGATCGACGGAGGTGATGAAGAGGAGGTGGAGGAGGTCATCTCCAGGACGCCTTCCTCGATGCTCTTCTCCATGGCACGGTCTTCGGTCATCGTGGCGGGCACCTGTCAAAAGGATGGTGGGATCTTGCGTGGGAGGTGGGCGGCTAAGCTGGGTGGATGGGCGGTAACTCAGCAAAGGGGTGGAAAGAGCAGGTTAGTGCTGTAGAGGAAGCAAAATGATGTAAAAGCAGCCCTCGAAGCGCCTCAATTGATGGTAACTCGATGGAAGAACCCGTTCAACGTGGATTTTCTCTCCAGCTTCTCTCGGACGTGGCGCCCAAAATTTCTGTTCTCCGTGCGACTCCCAATTTCGCTGGTTGTAACTTCTGCCGGCTGCGGGTGTGCGGTGAAACTCGGAACTTCTGAGACTACTCAGTACACGGCTTCTCAACGCTACAAAAGCTGGGGCAACTTCATAGGTTGTAGTTCGTTGATTCGTGATCTATAAGTACATAATCGTAGCGGTTCATCATAAATAATACTTCAGGCAACGGGGGCTCTCAATTGGTTCACACGTGCATCTCTCTGTGCGCCAAAGAAGCCATCGCTTGCCTTCTCTGCAGCCTTCAGCGCGCTTCTTCCCTTCTTCTTCGCCAGCTTAGGACTCAGATCGGTGTATGCTGTCAAATCTTCCAGTTCAATACGAAGAGATGATAGGTCATAGTGGTCGTTGTAGATGTGTTCTGGAGCTGTTGGTGGTTTGGGTGTCCTTGCCTTGCTTGAGAAGGTCCTTCTTGGTGGCTTTGATTGACTTCGAGGAGATTTCTCCAACGCAGCCCTGGCCATCTCGGCATACATTGTCTCTTCATTGATCTCTGGAACAATCTGCTCTTTCTTGAGAGAATTAACGGAATTCTTTGTTCTTCCAACTGGTTTCTTCTCCGTATTCTCCTCTGTAGAAACGGTGTCGACCTTCTTGACCTCTCCCTTCCGAACCGTCCTTCTTGGTGTGCGACTCGATCTGTAGGACTTGAACAATTCCTTAAACTCCTGCTCCGTAGTTGCTGTTTGCATCTTGAGATAGGTTTCTTTCCATTGTGGATTATCCAGAGAGAACTTATATGCAACACCAGACATCTCATTCCCAAGTTCAGTGGTGTTGTCCGTCGTGCCCTCAATGACATCAAGCTCAATCTTATCTTTCAAATCCAGAGAAGCACCTTCTCCCAAAACACTCTCAGACTTCGTCATCAATGAGACAATGTCTAATGATTCACCAGGGGCGATTGGCGTAGGATTCGATGGCGTAACACAGTCCATATCAACCTCCTTTCTCAAGACATGGTCAATGTCAACAGCAGAGAAGAAGGCACATGACTGTGGTAGATCTGGCATACCCAAGTTCTCAGCGAAGATAGCTCTAGTCCACAGATTACTGATCTGCAGTGCCATTGCTGCACGGTACTTGTCCTCCTGCTTCACCAAGTATCTGATCTCATCGTGCACACTCAAACTCAGTCTTGCATCAATGGAGTATTTCTTGATCAGATAGTTCATCGAAACACATAACAAATGAAGATAGTCAACACCGGATGACTGAATAGCCCAGTTCACTCTAGATGTGAGGAATGAGTTGGCATTCAAGTTCTTCTTCATCAGAGCTCTGGTGATACTGGCTCCCAACACGGGCGTCTTCGGATGTTCCTGGTGTGCAATTCTCTCCAACTCGTTGAACAAAACAGATTCAGATCCACCATACCATAACTTGTTAGTCTTGCCGTTCACATGGAAGTACCCAGCTTGGCCTTTGGTCTCAGCATAGAGCTGCTTGGCCCTTTCTGAACATTCCTGGTCTGTCAGATTAGGGTTGAACTTCTTCAACAAAGACGTGGCAAACTTGACACCAGCACCGTAGATACGACCGTAGTTGAAGATCTTCGCCTCGTTTCTTGAAATACCCAAGATATTTGCAGTTTTCGAGTGTAGATCAGTACCTTCAGCCTTGGAGCCTTCGAGTGTCATCCAACCAATTGCAGTACCGCCATGGATTTTGAACAGAGAATCACCAACCAATGAGGCAATCCACAACTCTTCAGAGTCAACATCAGCACCAACAAAGCAGTAACCTTCAGGTGCAACAATCTTGGACTTTAACTCGGATCCGATTCTTGACTTCTTAGCGTTGGAAGCTGTCAACCAAGTCTTCTCCACTGCTCTTCTGGTAACAGTACCCATAGTGACCACTTGTGGTAGGATGATGGAATGGTCTCCAGAAGGAGGTTTCACAACAAATTGAGACATGATACGTTCACGAGCACTGATCCAGTAACTGCATGATGCGTTCATATTCAACGCCTCTTGAGCGACCGGATTATCAGATTTCAGGATGCCCTTTTCATAAGAGGATGCGTACTGCTTGGCAAGGAGAAGAGTAGTGCGGTGTAGAGGTCCAACTGAGTTTGGGACACGGAAGTATACGTGATCTGGAAGCGAGCTGTTGAAGAAACGGTCCATGTTCTTCTCCTTTGATAGTAGTTCATGTTGTTTCTGATCGTCTTTCACTTTGTCTAATTGACCTTCCTTCTCAAGTTTTTCGAGTTGCTTTTTGGTCAATGGTTTCTGTCCCAACGTTTCCTCGAAATTCTCCACAAGGATGTAGTTCTTGGCTTTGAGTCTCTCAACCTGTGACGAAGGTGCCTTGAAGCACCAACCAAACATGTCATGCCAAACAACAGGAAATTCTTCCCACTTCAACTTGAGAAGTAGTGGCGTGATTCTTGCTCTAATGGTGATATCAAGTTTCTTCTCTTTGGAAATGTAGAGATCTTTGTACCATTCTGGATACCCGGGAAGCTTCTGATTCTTGTATGGTTCACCTTTCTTTGTCAACTTCATGGGTTTGATGGTCCAGTCCAGCTGGTTAAGCCATGGATCGGCTTGAAAGAGTTCGGGTTTGTCACGTAGTTGCACCGCATCTTCTGCCAGTTGTCTCAAACTGTCTTCGATCTTCTCTCGGCTGTTTTGGTACAGGGACTCCGCACTCTCGATGTATTCTTGCCATTGATCATTTGTAGTGAGGATACCGGAACCCATGAATCTCAAAGCTGCAAATGACACTGGATGTGGTGATTCACGTAGAAACTCTGGGAGAACAGTACTGTAAACTTTGTGGGTAGTGAACACATCGTTGGCACAGTAGTCAATGAGTTGTTCAAAGTTTGCCTGGATTTCCTCAATGTTCTCTGTGGCAAATGAGTCTCTTATGGATTTGTCCACTTTCTGTTCAAAGTAGAATTGGGCAACATCCGCTAAGCTGTTGGGACTGGAGGTCTTGATCCATGGGTCATCAATCTCAAATTCTTGAATCACGTCGTCTTCTGTTTCTTCGTCGTTCTTCAACTTGCGATGCTCCATCCAACGAGCTCTCTATCTAGAACACATACCAGAAACTGCAATGTGTAGTGCCATTGTATCGAGAAAGAAGGCCTTGGATTCTTGCAAGTTGTACTCTTCTTTGATTCTGGCACGATCATAGCCGATGTTGTGACCCACGATGACTTTCTCTGATGATAGTGTGTCCATTGGAATGAGATGTTCATAAGTTTCGGATTCTCCTGTGAGTTTAGGTGATACCCATGCAAACCAAGCGTCTTTGGATGCTGCTACTGCCATCAATGGGTACGGTGAGACTTTGTACAGAGTTTCGACATCAAAGACCAATGCGTTCGAGTCGGGGTGATCCACCGGTACTGGATTGTTTAGATCATTGGAAGGGTATTTCAACCATCCAGATTTGAGCTGGAAGCTTGTTGGTTTGGGTGGGAGTTCTGTATTGGCCAAGTTGAGAGCGGGGTCCATATAAGGCTGTGAGGCGAACAGAGCGAGTCTCTTGAAGTGTTCGTCCAGCGTCGATCCTTCCAAAGGCGGTGTTTGCACGTTGAGTGGTTCACTGATAGATGTCTTCTTACCCAGAAGGCCATGGTGCCGTAGATAATTCTGTGAAATCTGCACCAGAGAAGATGATGTATCACATTGTTTGGAGTGGTGCCTTGACTTTGAGGGGAAGACCTGCTTGTCTAGCTGATGGGAGAGATACTGGATACCGACTGGATTCACTCTGGGTACTTCTTTGTAGGAGGAAGTAGACTGGTATCGACAAGGACGGATAAGCGCCCGTTGAAGAGTCGGGTTGCTTCTCTGCCGTAGCCAGAGCATCATCTGATAGGGAGGAGAAGTTATTCAATCAGATGCAGACGTAGCGATAGGGCGGACGAATAGGGAGGTATAAGAACAGATGAATATGAATGCTGTAGTAGCTGATTGGATGCCTTGAATATTGAGGTTTCGATAGCTTCGTTGGCCTTAATCTGAAGTCGAACAAGTGGGAGAAAGACTGGTGAAGTTTCCAAAAATTTCCTCATTCGGGGATGCAAGGTAAATTGTCTTGTTTTGGTAAGGGCCGCATAATGATAATAAAGCGAGCAGAAGAGATCGGATTGTGTCTGAGGAGAAACTGTGAGATACATCGAAGGACAACAAGACAAGGTGAGATGATTGATGAATAGGTGAATACATATCGTCACTACTTACAGAAACCATAGAACCAATAGTATTTCATAAAACGCCCCCAACTGGACCACTATCACTACACTCCTAATGGCCCAACTCCACAGCATAACCGTCACACCGCGCGCTTAACACAACCCAGCACAGCCAAAGTCCCACCAACGCCCTTTTCGCGAACAGAGGCCCTCCATAGTAATCTCACCTTTCCACACCGATTGATAAAGAGAGCAGCCAACTTGTGTGGTGTCAACTGATAATTTACAGGAACTTCCAACTTCACCATCCCACTGCTGCTCTCTATTCATTGAGTTTGTACAGAGAAGATCTGAGACGGATAAGAAATTGAACAGAAACCAACAGAGAAACAACACATTCCGCCACAGCAAAGATGTCCGCCCGCGCTCTTAGTGATAACCAGGTATGTCTTTCTGTTATGTCCATATGGGAGTTATTGTGCCCTGGTAATCTTATGATGAGCTCTAGTGTACCAATGCATGCACTCTCATCACCACCCTTCAGAGGTTTGTTACTAACACTCCCACACTCTTAGGTTGCCGATGAGCTCAAGAAGATGGAGGCCTTCATCAACAAGGAAGCCGAGGAGAAGGCCAAGGAGATTGAATTGAAGGCCAACGAGGAGTACGAGATCGAGAAGGCCAACATCGTCCGTTCTGAGATTGCTGCTATCGATGCCCTTTACGAGCAGAAATTGAAGAAGGCTTCCCTCGCCCAGCAGATCACCAAGTCCACCATCGCCAACAAGACAAGACTCAAAATCCTCGCACAGAGAGAAACCGTGTTGGACGACATCTTCGCCGAGGCTGAGAAGCAGTTGAAGGAGATCTCCAAGGACAAGAAGCAGTATAAGCCAGTGCTTGCCGGCTTGATCGAGGAGGGTTTGTTGTCCCTCATGGAGAAGAACGTCTCTGTTAAGGTGCGTAAACAGGACGTTGAGTTGGCCAAGGAAGCCGCCCAGGAGGCTGCTAAGAACTTTGAGGAGAAGGCCAAGTTCGAGTGTACCGTGACCATCGAGGAGGATGACTTCTTGAACTCTGAGGATGCTGGTGGTGTGATTCTCACCAACGGTACCGGTAAGATTGAGGTTAAGAACACCTTAGAAGAGAGACTCAAACTGCTCTCTGAGGAGTCCCTCCCAGCCATCAGATTGGAGTTGTTCGGTCCATCTGCTACCAGAAAGTTCTTCGACTGATTTACTTAGAGAAAGGGAAAACATGTACACAAATTACGTCTATGATTGCATTTCCATCAACGCTGTAGATCTCTCTATATATACAAGCTCATTTCTGCTTCTTCTCATCTATCAACCACTTCCAAACAACTTCTCGTTCACCATGGTTTGTGGAGGGACTCTTGCGGTTGAACACTCTCCATTTCTAGAAGAACCATTTACGTTCCAATGCGGCCTGTCTTGCTGATGCACTTCTCTTCTGTTCCGCCGGTGTCATCAGTGTGAGTTTCTGCACTCCACGTAGAGTCTTGAAGTTGGCAGAAGTGACAAACAGTGCCATGATGGCAGATATCAGCATCACACCTCCAAATCCGAAATAGGACTCTTCAATGAAGTTCTTCAGGTTCATACCATAGAATGCTGGGAGTAACGTGGCAACGGTGAATCCCAAAGTGTAGATGGTCACTTTCAACTCCAGCAACATCAAGGAGTTTCTGTTGGCGTCCAAGATGATGTTAACAATCTCCTCTGTACTCTTGATATCACTGATCAAAGACTCGGATTGTTGCACAAACTCATCACACTGCTTGTAGTAGGCCTCCAGAAGCATCTCCACTTCACCAAAGTCCGTTCTCTCGGTGTCCATCTTCACGTGCTCCAACTTGTCAGTCAAGTACATCCCAAGAAGATCCTCGTCGTGTTCCAGAACTTCATCGAGTACATTTCTAATCAACAATGCCTTTTGGTAAAACGCACTCAAGGCTTTGGACTTCACAAGCAGCGTCTGAAGCTTCTCTCTGTCGATCTGGTCTTCCAACTCCGCTAAGATCAACCCACATGTCTTCAAATGGTACTGCAACTCCGTGTCCAAACTCGACATGACATTGATCAGGATAGATTCCAAAGCCCTATGTTCGTATTGTTGGATCCATCCATGCGTGTGGGCTTTCAACTTCGCCTCCAAATCATACACGAACAACCCCAACTTCGAGGCACAGTTCGGATCACTCGTATCAAAGATCATCACCTGGTCCGCTTTCACCAATGCCTTGATATGCAAAAGATTCACAAGGACACAATTCTCTCGTATCACTATTGAAGGGATGACGTCAATCGCTGAGGTATCAATCTTTCGTAAATCACGTGGATAGAGTCCATGTTGCTTGAGGAATGCCATCTTGGGGAAATGTTTGGAGACAGCTGAGACGTTACCGTTCACGTCAAACACTGTACAACTAACATATGCGTCCGAAGGTGTGATGGGTTTCACCATCTTGGCGAGATCGTCAGGAAACGAGCTGGGGATGTGGAAATCCGCAACGGGTGGAGGTGAGAGAAGAGGTTGTTTGTTGTTGTTCTTTGGTGGTATTGATGTGTATGATCGGGATAGAGTTGTCCTTAGAGGTTGTGAGATCACTAAAGAACATACTGACCTTGACAAGAGCCGCGTTGATGACCGTAGAAGCACTCTGGGAAGCATTGTGATGATCTGTATGTGTGAATGGTTGATGGAAGGCAAAAGAGTACTGTGTAACTTCGGTGATAAGATCTGTGACAGATGTGGAGTTTCGAATGGCAATGAAAGCAAACAGCAGTATTATATGGGATCTAGAGACCAATACTTGAGTGAAACTACCTGATAAAACAGCAAGAGTACCCACAAAACTGGAGCTCAAAGACACCAACCTCATCAGGTGGGAAACGAAGAGAAGAGTGTGGTAGAATTCTACTGGTGTCCGGGTGTGCTACTCTTACTGACCCGTGCCAAAAATGTCAGTAGTGGTGTTCCCGGGCGAAAAACGTCAACAAATTACCTTGCAAAGCTCATCTCCATCAACACCAACAAAGCAACGAGAGAAAGAACCATTCAAAAAGACAAACGATGAGTTACAGGGGACGAGGAAACCGCCACGGCGGCATGAACTACAACAATAGCGGCAACAACAACGGACACGGCGGCGGTGCGTTACAGGGCCACCAACTCACACAGGCAGCCTCACAACACCAGATGGCCAACGCGGTGACCGTGGAGATCAGAGGATGGCAGGGCGCTACCGTTCCAGAGTGTGTCTCGTTCCTCTCGCGTAAGTCGAGAATTGCTGTGCAAAACGCCAGACAGGAGGGCGACCTGCTTGTGGGAACAGTCCGTTCAAAGGCCGAAGCTGACGACCTCGTCAAGTTCAGCGGTATCAGATTCGCAGGAAACGCGTTGAAGATTGCCTCGAGAGCCAACAGTGCCACTTCAAGCACGGTAGACATGCTCAAGAGATTCCTGCATCGTCGCTACAACGCACAGATGAAGATCTTGGACCTCTCTAACATCGCCTCGGACCAAGAGCTCCAACAGACCGGTGCCTTCAGCTCGATCTCCACCCAGAGCAAGATGTTCCCAGCACTCATGAAGCTTGCCAGTCAGGAGAAGTTCGAAGTTGAGAGCGTTGATCTCAGTCAGAACAACCTTGAAGACATCACAGCGGTCACCTCTTTGGCTCAAACTTACCCATCTCTCATCAACTTGGCACTTTCAAACAACAGAATCAGCCGACTCAGAGCCATGGATATCTGGAAGAACAAGTTCCGTTACTTGCGTCAACTGATCATGACGAATAACCCAATCACCACAGACCCACAGTACAAAGATGAGATCTCCAAGCTCTTCCCTCGTCTCGTTGTTTTGGACGGTGTTGTGATTCGTGATGAGGCCAAGCTCAAAGCCATCTACGAGCTCCCAATGCCTCGTAAACAGTTCTTCTTCGAGGATGCTGAGATCCAACAACTCTCCACACAGTTCATCGCAAACTTCCTCCAGTGCTGGGACAACGATCGTTCCCAGCTGTTGCCTCTCTACACGCCGGACTCCCAGTTCTCCATCTCTGCTGACTCGTCTGTGCCAAACGACGCACAGTCCAGTGATGTTGCATTCGGTTACTACATGGGTATCTCAAGAAACCTGACACGTGTCTCCTCCGAGCAAACACGTACCAAGAGACTAGGAAGAGGTCCAGAACAGATCAACAAGTTGTTCCAGCAGTTGCCAAAGACCAAACACAAACTTGACACCGATCCATCTGCCTACTCAGTCGAAGCATGGAGATACGCTCCACTCAACGGTATACTGATCTCTCTCCATGGTGAGTATGAAGAGACCGGAGCCCCACAGGTGGACTCCTCTGCCCCATCCGGTGGTAGAGGTCACAGACGTGGTGCCACTACAAGCACCGCTTCCAACAGACTCACACCTAAGTCGTTCGACCGTGTATTCATAGTCATCCCAACTGGACAATCCATCATCATTGCATCCGACTTGCTCACCGTGAGACCAATTGCCAGTCACAAGGCATGGGACGAGGTTTCTGCCCAGCCACTACCACAGCAACAACCACCATCATCTGCACAACAACCACAGCCCCCAACCACACCTGTTGGTCCAGGATCAATATCAGTCATGACTCCACAGTCCCCAGCATTCCCTGATACGTTGAATCCAATGCAACGTGAAATTGCATCCAAGTTGATGATGCAGACCAAGTTGAACGTTCAGTTCACACTCTTGCTTGCTGAACAGAGTGGTTGGAATTACGACACTGCCATTGCCGGATTCACACAGTCTCATCAACAAGGTCAGATCCCACCAGAGGCTTTCCAGTGAAAAGTGGAGGCTTCGTACATATATAGTACTGTCAAATTATACAAGTAAGTTGATCTTGCGTTGAGAGCAGGTCATGCAGTTTGTTCATATTACTCAAATACGTTACATCGTAGGTCATTAGTTCATCACACTTTCTATCTATCATCAGCCAAATCTGTCCTTTAGCTTACCACCGATTCTCCATCTTCCCTTCGATGCCGGAGGTGAAGATGTACCCACAATCCCATCCATGATCCTGGAACCTTTCTGGTCAGGATACACGACTTTACCAGTGCTTACATCCAACTGTCCTCTTCTGATGTTGTGGAAGGTCATACGTTCTTGTTGCACCAGCGCCTGTGCTGCGTAACTCAACGAAGTCTGAGGTTTATCTCCCATTAACAACCTTGGAGGATGGATCCAACCTTTACGTTTAGGCTTCTTGTCCGGTTCATCCACGTACGCAGGGATGCCTGTGAATCTCACTTTCTTGACAACTTTCGGTGTACCGTTGGCATCTTCACTTCCCTCAGTGCCTTGTGGAGGTTCTTTCTGTGGCTTCTTCAAAGATGACTTGCGCTGTAATGATGTACTTTGAACTGGGAGAGTTGCCCTCGTGTCTGTCCCATCATGTACATGATTCTCGCTGATTGCCAACTCACTGATATCAGGAAGTGGTGATGGTCTACCTGGTGACGGCGATGGCGATCTTGATCTTGATACCGATGAAGGAGAAGCACCACGGTAGCTTTGTCTTGAGGCAACACCAAGTGTATTCTGCATTGCGTATTGTCTCTGGTACTGCTGTTGTTGCAGTTCTCTCTGTGTCTTCAGCGATGAGCTTCTCTCCTGTGTAATCACACGTTCTTGTTTCAAAGCACTAGCAGCACCTGCAGCTGCGGATAGTAGAGCATTCCCCTTTGGTGGATGACCAGTTGGAAGTGATGGTGTTCTCTTGAGTCCCACTGATGTTGGAGTTCCCGATGACGCTGATGATGCTTGAGCTTGAGCAGCTACAGCCGCCTTGGCCTTTTCCTGTCTTCTCAATTCACTTCTGATGTCAAATGCAGGACTGGACATGTAAACGGATGCGGGTCTTCTGGTCTGTAGGGATGGTGAACGTGATAGTACTGGAGAGCGTTGTGGAGCAACAGGTCTGGACTGAACTGTCAGTGAGTTGTTTCTCATACTATTCAAGACAGATGAGTTGCTGGAGGTGGACGTAGTAGAAGCATTACTTCCAGATCTCTGTCTTCCAACAACCTTTGGGGCAGATGAAAGGGAAGAGTTGCTATCAGATCTTTCACGAGTCCTGTTGATCAATGAAGGTGAACGTGAAACGGTCGGTGATGAAGGCTTCGAGGAGACTCTTGAAGGTGGTCTCTCCTTTGTGAGTTCTTCCCTCAGTTGACGTTCCCTGCTCTCGATCCTTCTCTTGGACTTGATGTCTTCTAGAGCTCTTCTCTCCTTCTCTAGGCGCTCTCTCTCTTGTCTCTCCTCTAGTATTGTACGCTCCCTTTCACTCTGTTGTTTGGCGATGGTCTCTCTTGAAAGCTTGTCCTTCTCTGGATCGAACAGAACACTTAGTCTTTTGTTTGCAGGTGGAGAGGAGACAGTGTTGTTGTCTGGTCTTCTCGGCTGTGGTACAGGTTTCATCGTCTTCAGTTTCTTTTCATTGACGCCGGCAGCTTCCCATTGCTTCACAAACTCGAGAATAACATCATTCAGGTTACGTACCAACGTCATTGACTGTTCCAAGATCGGTATGTTTGCGGTGATGGTCTCTCTCTTGAGTGGTGAATGTGCTCCTTGTCTTGTGGCTTTTGTCTGTGTGAAGAGTAGCATTTCGTTCTTTCTGGAAGAGTTGAGATGTTCTTCACATGCTTGTAATGCCATCTCCAGCTTCACATTGTTATGCAAAATCTTTGGGTTATGCAGTTCTTCAGATGCAGGTATGTATAAGTCACGTCCCAGTTTTCTCAGTATGCCATAGAGCTCTGTGAGCTTGACGAAACATGCAAAGATACGATGCAGAGTGTGTTCCCAACGTGGTAATCTTCTCAGAATTGCGTCAGTGGGTTTCTTGTGGTACACTGTGAGCTCTTTGAGATACTGATCTATCAGTTGTAGAGTGTTCTTGATGGATTCCAATAACACTGGGATAGTTCTGAAGTGACTCTTGGTGATGTCTTGATTGGTAGAGACGATCTTGGACAAGTTGACCACTTCCAAAGGCTCCAATAGCGGCTTGAATGCATTGAGATCAAGTGGGATCGGTCTATGATTGGAATCTGGCCTTCTGTGCGCATCTCTCTCCAAAGTACACTGCTTCAACTTAGCTTGAAATATCTGTAATGCGTTGTCAAGCACGAAGATAAGATTGTCCAGTAGTAGAGATGACTGCTCCTTTGATAGGGATGCATACTTGCCAACAACATCTGTCACATGTTCATCTGCTTCGAACGACACTGCCATCGTCTGTATTTGTGGTATTACCTTCTTGAGCTCATTGGTTGGGGTTGGTGGTTGTAACTGAGTGATCTGGTCAAGACGCCTCTTCAAAGAATCATGGGCAGAAGAGACCCATGGCCCCACCATCGTAGTGATTAGGTGAATCAAGGGGACAACATCGGGCTATGTTCGCACTTTGATGGAGACCGCCCTGATGTGAGTACTGAGCAATTCGATTTTCCTTATGGCACATTGGTATTGGACGATTTTGGCGTCGAAGCTGTCCAGCGTGACGCCGCCTCGTATGCTTGGAGTCGACGCCGTAGCCGCCGCACTTGCTGGGTCCATTATGGGGATTGTCGGTGTGTGTTGCGTATGTCCAATGTAGAGTTGCTGGAAGTGGTTAATGAAGTTAGCGCCCTGTATAGCTCAAGTGAAGTGGACACAGCGGCTAGTTGATAAGCAGCTCTTTCTCTGTGGGGAGAACTATGACACGTCTGGGCGAAGTCTGTGGAAGCGAGTGGAAAGTGGACACGTGTTGGTCGAAAGTAGCCCAGATGAAATAAAATGCGACCAATTTGGGGGAAATAAAGCCAATATAACAGATTTCAATGGGTTCGTCGCTCAAAAGTACCAAGAGAGTCGTAAAGGGGTCTCTCTGAAGGTTTCCGGTTTCTTCACTGTGGGAAAATGCGGGATGGGCGAAACAGTCGCGAAAGTTCAGTTACGCAGCACTTGCAATCCGGGTCTGCCATTTCCAACACGGGTACCTAAGTGCAGGAGTAAAGAAGTTTTAGTCCCTCCGATGAGCTTTGTTGATGGTATGAAGTTATGAGCTGAAGTTGTACTATCCGATTAGAGATCATATCGAGATGTTGATGAGACGCTCACTTGTACGGAGTCTACCAAGGCGTTCTTTAAGCGTCGCTACCGTATCTGCCAGACGCCTCCAATCCACCATCAGACCCACTGAAACTAATGATGCCCCACAAACTTCCAACTCTGAGATCTTCAAACCCAAGCTCGAGAGAAGTGTGAACGTGACAAAGCATGTCGACATTTCATGTCACTCATGTGGTATCAAACTATAGACGAAAGACCCGAAAGCTGTGGGGTACTACAACGAACCGAAGAAAGACATCAAACCACTGAAGTACCAATCCAAACAAGCTTAGTTCCTCTCTGCATTCACCAAGCTGGACGACGAAGGGAAGAAGCTATTGGAACAAGCCACTGGAAGATCGCATGTTGATGATCTTCTCAAGCAATCAGAGACACAAGAGGAGAAAGAAGAACCGCTAGTTTGTCTACGTTGTCATGACGCACTCCATCTAAACATCTACAACCCTTCAGAACACATCCCTTCGAACTTCTTCTCCATCTTGGAGAGTATCCCACAGAGAGACACCATCGTGCATGTCTTTTCAGCATACGACTTCCCTCTGTCGATGGTTCCCATCAAGACCAAACACCAAGTACAGTATGTGATGAACAAAGCGGACATGCTTGCCGGACACGAAACTTCCATCAACAAATACGCCACATACTTCCAGAAGTTGACCAAGAGACTCATTGGATCTCCTAAAGTGCCACTGACTATAGTGAGTGCACACACATCATGGGGAGTACAGAAGCTTTTAGATAAACTCGGACAAGTCAACCATCTCATCGGGTACGTCAACGCCGGTAAGACAAGACTCTCCAACCGACTTGTGAATGTCTCCAAGCCAGGAATGAAGAACATCGATGCTGTGGGATCTTCATACCTGCCTGCCTTGACGAGAGAGAACATCAAACATCAGTGTGCTTCTGGAAAGACTGTGATTGATACTCCTGGCTTTCTGGAACAAGGCGGTCTTTTCCCATTGTTACGTGAAGACTGGCTCAAGAAAGTCATCGAGGGGAAGAAAGTGTTGTTCCAAGACATCAGAAAATCAAGGTATGACAGTGTTGCAGGTGGTCAGCTCTACAGTGTTGGCGGATTGTTCTTCATCAGGGCACCTTCTGACACGATTGTGCAGATGACCAGGGTGTGTCGAGGTAAACCAATCATCTTCAAGGACATCGAGAAGGCGATGAGGACGGTGAAGAACCCACCTCAGGCTTTGGACAAGAAAATCATGGTGAAACCCGAGGTGGCTGACCAACTTGTGAGATATGTGATTCCACCGTTTGTCACAACGATTGACCTTGTTGTTAAGGATGTCGGGTTTGTGCAGATCAAACCAACAGGAAAGAGACTTGATAACGAGCCGTTTGAAGTATGGGCCCCTAGAGGATTGGTTCTTGGTGCTAGAGAGGCCATCGCACACTTCACCAGTGGATATCTGAAGGAAGAGGTAATGACAGAGATCACAAAGGGCAAGAAGAAGGGACAGATGATCAAGTCGGTGAAGTTGACACCGAAGACGGTTCCGAATTACAAGATCTTCACTAGACTGTACGAGATCCCAACGGATTGCTCAGACCCATTGGAGGAGATGAAAGTGCAGTACGCTCAGCATCTGAGAGAGTACGGAAACTCATACTACAGCGTGAATGGCGAGAAGAGGGACGAAACAAAGAACCAGTACTGGATAGAGAAAGTGTGAAAGTTCATGTATATATACTAATTAGACTTTCAATGACATCAACCAGGCATCTGGAGTCTCGAGACCTTGCAAGTTGTAGTAGTCCTTCACGAGTTCCACCTCTGTGAATCCCATGTCCTCGTACCACTTCTTAGCCTTCTCATGCTGGACCCACACATGCAGCTTGATCTCATGGACATAACTCTTCTTGGCCTCCTCAATGACATAATCCACTAGCTTCTTACCAATCCCCATGTGTCTGTATGGCTCCAACACAGCAATGGAGTAGATGTACACGTGAGTAGGCACCGTTTGGTTCTGCGGTGTTTCGAGTTTGGCCTTAACAGCACCCACTGCGACCTCTCCGTAGTATGCAAGCTTGGCAAACCCATCAAGGGCCTCGTTGTAAAATTCTTCTGGGTATTTGGTTGGGAGACATGCTTCGTTGATCACTTGGAGGCAACGCTTGTTGTTCACTGTGAGGTCGTCGAGTTCGATGGACATTGTGGGGGAGTTGTCAGTTAAGTTTAGGTAGTGTTAATAGACGACTTGGAAGTCCTTTTCGTACTTCTTTATACTACAGTCAAAAGAGTCTAGCTCTGATGACGTCCGAAGTGCCTCCCATCACACCAGAAATGGCCGACAACCATCACCAGTCCCGATCCGGAAACGGTTACGCAGCACCGCGCATGGAAATCTCATCGGTCTCAAATTTTTTTTTAAATCACCAAACCCAAAGGCAGCATGGGGACTACAATGAAGAGGGACTATCTCATAACCCGGACTCTAATCCCCCTATATATCACCTCTGCACCATGAGCGAAACACGCAAGAGATCCGGCTCTGACTCGAAACACCAGACAAAGCGCAGAAAGCCACAGTTCCTCGCCCACAAGTCCACCAACCCGATCAGCGAAGATGGCACATCCCAATGCTTCCACAAGATCACCACCTCCCTGTACGTCTCACTTGCCCCATCGTACTTGAAACAGCCTCTCGAAGGTATCAAATCACAGCATCTCGACTCCCTCTTGATGAAGCACTTCCCCTCCGCTGGTGGTGTCGTCATCGGTTATGACAACCTCAGACTCTCCGGTGAACATCTCACCAGCGCCGGAACAGTGGTGGCCAAAGTCAACGCACACTCCCCATTCGCCTTCCTTTGGTGTTCTGTGGACTTGCTCGTGTGGAAGCCTCAGGTTGGCGACGTCTTGGAGGGTCACGTCTACATGCAGTCCCCATCGCACATCGGTTTGCTCGTGAATGACACTTTCAACGCCAGTATCAAGAAGAACAACATCCCAGAGAGTTGGACATTCGTGCCTAACCAGGCCGACGAGGTCACCGCACTGGACGACGACGACTCCACAGAGCAGTCTACCAAGAAGTCTCAGTCCCTCGGCCAGTGGGTGGACGAGTCTGAGATCCCAGTGGATGGTAAGTTGAAGTTCACCGTCAAGGCCATCCACAACTCCGGAAGAGTCGTCAGTGTGGAAGGTTCTCTGATAAAGCCAGGCTCCGAGTCCGAGGCCAAGCCAGTCGTGCCTAACAAGAAGATCAAATTCGACGATGCCGATTTCGCCTCTACAAGCGTCATTGTGGATGAAGACGTGGAGAAGAAAGAGGACACCGTTCCAGTATACGCTGCTAACAGTGACGAGGAAGTTGTTGCTGAGGACGACTCCAGTGAGGATGACGACTCCGACTCTGACTGAACACTCTTGTACAATAGAAAAGAAAAAGAATAGAATATAGTCTATATGCACTTCACTTCTTCAGTGGTTATGTACAGATCTTAGATCTCCAACAGCTCTTTGAAACACTCTTCAAACACAGAGGCATCTATACGTCCCTGTGTGGCCTTCATTGCCTGTCCCACGAGGAAGTTGATACCGTTCAATTTACCCTTCTTGATGCTCTTCACGGTCTTTTGCTGTTCCTGGATGATCTCTTCACAAACAGCAAGAAGCTCCTCTTTAGATATCTCTTCCGGTTTCAGCTTCTTCAAACCGTACTCTTCGATCACATCCACCAAATCGCCCCGTGCTTCCTCTGGACTGTTGAAGAGATGTTGTAGTAGCAATTTGGCACTCTGGTTGGAGATGTAATCGGTGTGGACATGTCTCATCAGCTCCACAAGTGTGTTCATAGGGATGTGATGAGGGTCAAATTGCATGTTGTTTCTGGAGAAAGTACCCAAGATCTCATGGATCAGCCAGTTACCGGGCAGTTTAGAATCCACCTTGTTCTTTGTGACTGCCAACTCAAATAGCTTGAAGTAGTATCTCGATAGTTCCACATCATAAGTGAGGATGGTTGCATCCTTCAAAGATAAGTTGTACGGCTCGCTCATCAACTTCTCCAAAAGCACATCGGGCACATCCCCCATAATGGCCTTCACCTCATCCACAATCCCTTCGTCGAGCAACATCGGTGGGAGTTCAGGGTCAGGCATGTATCTGTAATCCAACGCATCCTCCTTCGTTCTCAATCTCACCGTTCTTGTCCCGTCCCAACCTCTTGTCTCCTACTCCACTTTCCCACCACTCTTCACCAGTTGCACTTGTCTCTTATACTCATGCTTGATCGCCTGTATCACTGCACTTGTCGTAGAGAGATTCTTCAGCTCCACACGCTCACCACCACCAACACTGATGTTCACATCCACTCTCATGGCACCGGTTTCCAAATCACCAGTACACACGTCCATGTGTCTTAGTAAGTTTTGGAACTTCTTGATGAACACTTTCACTTCCTCTTCATTCGTGAAGTCCGGTTTAGTGACCATTTCGATCAATGGTGTGTTTGTTCTGTTCAAGTCGATCTTGGAAATACCTTCATCGCCAAACTCGGTGTATACCGATTTCCCGGTGTCTTGTTCCAACTGTAGTTGTTCGATCCGTATCACTTTTTGTTCGTCTTTGATGCCATCTCTCTTGTATAGCACCATCTGTCCACCTTTGGCATATGGAGAATAGTGTTGTGTGATTTGGTAACCCAAAGGTTGGTCTCCGTAGAAGTAATGCTTTCTGTCAAATGTCGATGCGGTGTTGATGGTAGATCCCAATGAGACTGCAGCTTTCAATGCCAGAATCTGGGCTTCAGGGTTTAGCTTGGGTTGTGTTCCTGGTAACGAGGCATCGAAGTACGAGATCTTAGTGTTCGGGTCTGAAAGGAAAGACGTGGAGGATAAAGAGAACAACTTGTGTGGAGTCTTCAACTGTGAATGGATCTCGAGACCACATTTCAACGGGAACTCTGGGTCCTGTTTGAGTTGTTTGTGGAAGGAGATGTTGGTTGAGTGGAACAACCGACGTTGATATTGAAACCGTAACATCTGGAGAGTGAGAAATCTGATTGAATGTCAACGAACAAGACAGTTAAAGGTGATCAATAAGTGAACTCATCGATGGTACTTTACTGCATAGTGCGGGAATACCGGGTATATGAGCACGTGCTGTGGTCGGAAGTAATATCTGATTAGGGCAACATCAAGATCACCATGACAACCTCCATAGAGCCCTACCAAAACACGAAAACAAAACTCGTAAACATCATCAAACACGTCTAGTTGGCTCGGTCAACCCAACTAAACTCTCAGATATAATCCCAATATGGCCGCTCCCAATGTACGATCCACAGAGATCCTCACTGAACACCTTCAATTCCCACCCATTGCGCTTATCGACGACATCATCAACGCAGTGAACGAAGTGATGTACAAATGTACACAAGCCATTGAAAGTTATCTGTTAACGAAGACACATATAATACCCAAGGAAGAGATTGAGATGGGTACTGCCAAACTAGAGACGTTACTGGAAAACAGTGTGGATAAGAACTTTGACAAGTTTGAACTGTACGCATTGAGAAACATCCTTACGATACCGAATGAGTTGAGTGATGGAGGATGGAT
This sequence comes from Petasospora meyerae, assembly GCA_030462915.1. NCBI lineage: Eukaryota > Fungi > Ascomycota > Saccharomycetes > Phaffomycetales > Wickerhamomycetaceae > Petasospora > Petasospora meyerae. Next base: position 24,525 of record JAKVQR010000193.1, on the reverse strand, counting down.
GAGATTGAGACATCATGAGGGAGTAGTATTGGATAAGAAGGCAGAAGCAAAATCTGTGGAGCTAGATCTACGGATCAATCAGTTGTTCAAGGATATCACACAAGAGCTGATGATCAAGAAGCAGCTGGTGCAACAAGTACAAAAGGCCAAAGAGTTGTTGAAACTAATGACACTGTACAGAGACTCGATACAGTTCCTGAGCACAACTCCAGGAGTATCACAGGAGACTATGGAAACACTGAAGGCATTGGCACCGTTGGATCAAACTCTGTACTATCTGGTATCACAAACCACCGAGTTGTTCGAGACCATGAAAAAACTACAATCAACATTCGAAACACCATCAACGGAAGGTGGAATCAATGGATTACAACACTCTACAAGTGAAAGAGATAGATACCTACAGATGGAGACCGCCAAACTGCTACGGATCCTAGGGTTGGCTCGCAATAAACCACGAGTGGAGAAGTTATTGGATGACTTGGATAACGTTGATGTGGGTAACGAGGAAGTACAAAGGGCATTGAAGGAGAAGTTTGGGTTATGATATAACTATACACATTCATTTCTTTTTTTTATTCATATTGATCCGTTTGTGTTTACCGTGCCATTCACACCATTGGTGATAGTTGTACCATTTGTAGTAGTGTGTTCTGTTGTACTGGTGTCAACTGTATTTGCGTCTTGTTGCTGTGCATCTTGCTAACTCGACACCACCTGGTTCTATAGTGGTGTAGCTGCGAATGTGGTCTGTGGCTCTTTCCATCTCTTTACCATATCGTTCATGAACACGGCTGCAACGTCCTGTCTTGTGATTTGTTGTCTGAAAGTCTCTGATTTGAGCAGGGTTAAGACATGTAAACAGTTCGGGTATACGAGATGTTTGGCATATTCGGGCTGTCTCCAGTATTCCAGATATGATAAGTATCTTAAGAAGTTTTCATCTTCTAGATATTTGTTCTGTGCAAGGAAGTTGAGGTATTGGATGTTGGCCAGTGCTTGAACAAACTGTTTGATAGGGGAGTACTTGTTAGTTGGGTGTTGACGATAAGCTTTGAATTGGACTCTACTCACCTCTAGTTCGATCTCCCAGCGAGTCGGCAGTTCTTCTGACATTGCTTTCTATCGTACGATGGGCTTATCTAGTGGTTGAACAGCTTTGATTGAAGTTGAAGTCTCGATGGAAGCCTGTTGGAGTGGGTATCGTATGTGCTTACTTGCCCGTGCGGATAATGACAGACAGATGGTAGGGTAACCTCCAGATGAGCTCAACAAAACCCAGACACCACGCAATGGACCCTCTATACGAGCTCAAATGGTGGCGTCATTCTTCTTTCAGAAACCACCGACAATTGGATCAAGCTTCATATACACTTCAATTGCACCTTCAAATCATCCACATACAACTTCCAATCACCAATGTCGTTCATCAAAAACTTCTTCTTTGGCGTGAAGACCTCCGATCCTACAGACGACTCCGCTGGTAACGGCAACAACAAGGACCCACTAGTTGAGGGAATCTTCACTCCACGTACACTCTCGCATTACAACGGACATGACGATGAGCGTATCTTCATCGCAGTCAAGGGCACAGTGTTCGATGTGACGCAGGGAAGACAGTTCTACGGACCAAGTGGGCCATACTCCAACTTTGCCGGTCATGATGCCTCTAGAGGGTTGGCCTTGAACTCCTTTGATTTGGATGTGGTGAGGGACTGGCATCAGCCAATTGACACACTGGAGGGACTTACGAAAGAGGATGTTGACTCTTTGAATGGCTGGGAGGAGCACTTCAAGAAGAAGTACCCTATTGTCGGCAAGCTTGTTCCAGAAGAGTGTTTGGAGAAGAAGTGAGTCGGTGGACAGCTTTCTGATGCAACGAATGAATGAACAGACTAATGATACGTTAAATTAGGCGTGTAGGCTCCTTATATAGCATGAATTGGTGAACCTCCATACCAAATCAGTAGGTAGATCTGCCATTCCTCGCACGTGCCACTAACCCGTCATGATCTCTGCCATTTTCCACCCGTGTCACTAACACCTCCCAGCTTCGACGTGGCCAGAAACTCTTCCCGTTTCGTGTCTTCAGTGAGAGATGGGGTTGAAGAGTTCACCGATCAAACAGTTTCCTCTCTCCCCACCGTCAAAGGCCATCTTCACACGCTCCAAAGAACAAGATGAACTCCTCGTACGACTACGACGAGAACAGCCAAACATGGCCGGTGTTCGCCCTCGCAGTGGCCTCCGTCACCGTGGTGCCCGTCACCCTCCACTCTCTATACACCACTTTCTTCTCCTCGTCATAGGCCGAATTGGACACCCAGAAGGCCGGTGTGGAGTCTCCTGAGATTGTGAAGAAGTTCAAGGCGAAAAACAAACGTTCTCAGGGGCTCTTCTCCAAGAAATCATTGTTTCTGATGTGTGGATGGGCCCTCATTGCATTCCTCATCCACACCATTCGCAACACCGAAGCCGTTGTCGCCACAGATGCCTTTGACCCATACGAGCTGCTTGGTGTCGAATTCGGTGCCTCTGAGTCCACAATCAAGTCCGTGTACAAGAAGCTCTCCATCAAGTTCCACCCGGACAAGATCAGAAACAAGTCCGAAGAAGAGATGAAGGAGTTGGAGGACCGTTTTGTGCTCATCTCCAAGGCTTACAAGGCCCTCACTGACGAAGTTTCTAGAGAGAACTACGAGAAGTACGGAAACCCAGATGGTCCACAGGCCCCATCCCACGGTATTGCGTTGCCTAAGTGGCTCGTGGAAGGCTCCACCTCTCCATTGTTGCTCGCTGCTTATATCGCCTTCATCGGGTTCGTGATCCCATACTTCGTCTCCAAGTTCTGGAACAAGTCCAAGCAGTTCACCAAGAAGGGTATCAGATCCGAGACCGCTTCTACCTTCGTGGAGATGCTTTTGAACCACAAGAACGCCGAGGTTGTCACCGTGGCCACCATCCAGAACATCATCGCCCACGCTAAGGAGTACGAGGACTTGCTTCCAGGTAAGTCTGTGGAGCAGATTGTCGAGCTCTACAACCAGTACTTGAACAGAAACTTCACCGAGGAGTCTCTCACTGCTGTGTCGATTGTGCCTACTTTGATCAACGGTTTGACAGACATCGCTGGCAGTTTCAGAAACACCGAAATCACCGTTGGTGCAGTCACCACTCTGAAACACTTCATCCAGGCTGTTCCTGAGAACCCAAAGAACGAGCTATTGCAATTGCCAAATGTCGACCCAGCTGCTGTTGCCCAGTCCAACATCGTCAGACTCGGTAAGCTCTTCACCCTCCCAGAATCACAGATCAAGACCACTTTGGGTGTTGAGGACCCACAACAGTTGAAACAGACCCTCGACGTTGCCTCTAAGATCCCAAGACTACAACTACTCAAGGCCCAGTTCAAGGTTCCAGGTGAATCCGTGGTCACTCCACTTTCCCAAACCCACATCTCCCTCAAAGTCCTCGTCAAGTCCCCAGCACACAACGGACAACCAAAGTTCACACCAGACCAGCTCGAGGACGAGGAGACATTCGAAGACTTGAAAGACCCATTGAAAGCCGTGTTTGACCAGCCTGCCCTTCCAACAGCCATCGCCCCATACTTCCCAGAACAGAGACAGTCCGGTTACGTTGCCCTCGTGGCATTGCAGAAGGACTCCAAGATCTGTGAACCTCCAGTGGTGATCAAGAACTTGTCCTTGAAGAACTTGGAGTTGTCCACCGAGGAGTTTGTTAAGAGCGAGAACTGCACCATTGGTACTTTCAAGATCCCAATTTCACAACCTGCACCAAAGGACATCGGTAAAGTGCAGTTCAGAGTGATCATCAAGTCGCTGGATTACTTCACCAGTGACATCGACACCACTGTGATCATGGATGTCCAGGAGCCTCCAAAGATCGAGGAGGTCAACTACGACATTCCTAAGTTGAAAGCAGACACTTTGGCCGGCGCAATGGCAGGTTTGAGAGGTGAGGAAGTGGAGGACATCAGTGATGATGATGATGAGGATGACGACGAAGATGAGGAGGAGGAAGAGGAGAGCGATTTCACGGATATCGACTCTGATACGGATGCCGAGGAGGAGTCATGAATAATACCGTTTCACAAGTTTGTATATTAGCACAACAATATTCTCAATAGTTGTTCTTCTCTCTATACTGTAGCAGCTTGACGACTTTCTCCACTTCTGCGGCAACACCGGTGTGTTTCCCTGCAACGTCGCTGAGCTTGACTGCTGGGTGTCCGTTGATCTCTGAGAGCTTGATGACAATGTTGAGTGGCTCAGACTTCTCGCCGTTGCTGAGCTTCTTGAAGTCGTTGGTCAGGTTTGTTCCAATGCCGAATATGCACTTGAGTCCCACGGCGTCGGCCTTCTGCTTGTACTTGATCGCTCTCGGTAAGTTGAGCGAGTCTGAGAAGCAGATCGTCTTGGAGAACTTTGGATAGCCGAGCTTCTCGTAGTACTCTGCAATCACCTGTGCGTACTGCTCTGGGTCTCCCGAGTCCTGTCTTACACCGGTGTAGTAATCCGTGTATGGTTTCTTGAACTGGGCAAGGAAGTTGTCTGTACCGAAAGTGTCTGTGAGAGCAAGACCGGCGTTCTCAGCACCAAACGCACTGATCCAGTAGTCCATGGCGTTCTTGTTGGCATTCTCGTAGTCCTGGGTGGCAGCGGCGATACCCATAACCCACTCGTGAGCCACAGTACCCACAGGTCTCAACTGGTACTTCATCGCCAACAACACGTTCGAGGTGCCCAAGAAGTACTTCTCGTTCTCTGTGCCTCTCACGTACTCAGTCATGGCCTTCACGACGATATCCTGGGCTTCGAAGGATCTTCTTCTTCTGGTGCCGAAGTCGGAGTAGAACATGCCATTGGAGACGAGTTCCTGTGTCTTGTGCTTAGCCAGCTCTTCTTGTCCATCGAACGACCAGTCCTTGTCAACAAACTTGAAGTATGCCTCTGAGATGAGTGCTAGAAGTGGGATCTCGTACAGGATGGCCTCGAGCCACTTACCCTGAGAGGTGACGTCCAGCTGGCCCTCTGAGTCCACAGAGATTGAGACCTGTGTTGCCGGGTCTAACTTGAAAGTCTTGAGATACTCGAGGTACTCGGCTGGGAGGTATGGGACTTTCTCCTTGAGGAACTCGATCTCGTCATCGTGGAACCTCAAGTTGCCCAACGACAACACCTGCTCTTTCAACCACTCAACTGCCTGGGTGTTCAGCTTCTGCTCTGGTGCTCTGTTGTGGAAAGTGTACTTGACGTCAGCAGTTGGGAAGTGCTTGTGGACGGCCGCCTGCATCGTCAGCTTGTACAGGTCGGTGTCCAGAAGCGAGGTGATCACTGGCTCAGACATCTTTGGGGAGTTGTAGTGGGTGTCTGTGTGGTCTTCTATAAGGTGGACAGTTGTGAACAGAAGGGGGCTTTTTGCGTTTATCATGACTGATCATTTGGCGGTGTTTTCTAATTTGGCGGCGCTGCGTCGGCTTTTAACAATTGCCGGGTCTGGCTCTACACCAGTTGGGGGACTCACCATACGTCATCGGATGAGTCTTATCTATAAAAAAAATAGGAATAAATAATATCAAAAGAATAAATAGAACGCATCCAGGTACCTGTCGAACTTCTTCATCACAAACCCGGCAATGCTGCTTGAGTCCATCTTCGAGACGCAGTAGAGACTCCACAGTCCCACCACTGAGACTAGCGAGATGAGGTTCATCGCCAGTTTTCTCAACTTCTGGTTCTTCACTTTCAGCCATAGTAGGAGCCCGTAAACTGTGTGGTATGTTGTAAGAGTGATCATCAATGGGTAAACCACCCAGTTCAACAGTGGTCTCCATACTCCCTAGCTTGAACTCATCAAGTATCCGATATACTCCATCGCGATGTAACTCGAGTCTCCTTCAACGATCATCGGTATCACTCTAGTCTGAACCATATGGTACACCACCAACGGAACACTGAGATACCCAGAGAACTGTAATGGTGTGAGTCCCAGCTTGTCAAAGATCCAACTCTTCTTAGGCCCAGCGCCAACGTATCCAGTAACTCCACCAACCAAACCATGGCTCTCTGACTCATTGCTCTTCGTGATGGATGTCTATTGCCTCTTTCTGTGTCTTTGCAATCTCTTGGACTCGTCGTGTCGTATCTTGTAAATCCAGCTGCGTGCCATGCGGGCCAAAACACCACTGAAAACATGTATAGCGAGAGATCCAAACACAAGGGTTTCTTCAAGGTATGGTGCCTGGTAGATTGCTCTGCCCATGGAGATCAGCTCATCGCTCAGTGAGGTGGATATGGCTGGCGTTATCACTGTAGCTGTTCCATGAATGAGAGAAAACACAGTGAATGATATGGAGGAGTATTTTTGTAGTGTGTTCAACACGGGTAATGACCTTGTGAGGATGGTCTAGAGTCTTGAAGGTTGCGGTATCGAAGGTGTGGGTGAGTCTGAAGGTGTTGGTGAGAGTGAGATGGGGATGGGAGGAAGTTCTTGTATCTCTTGGTCGGTCATCTTAGTTCATTAATAGTTGGATTTGTTATTCAATCTGGGATAGTCCGGAAGCAATCCTGGTATCATCAACTTCATGAACTTTTCTAGACCCCACCATATGCAGCGCGATGAGGTCCATCAACCCAGACGAGAAAAGATTGGGATTACATGTCGAGTTTAGACTACAAACAACTCCAGTCAGCTCGATGCTCTTTGTTTTTTTATATTCAAAGTACTCTGACTTCCACTTCATCGTCCATCCTCCCCTATATTCTCATTTACCTGTGCTAACCTCAAAGTAAGCCTGAAATCGCGGGCTCTGATTGGCCAGATCTTTTCACAAATCAGAAGATGAACTGCAAATTCACATCGATAGGGTGGGAACTGGAGAACTGTGGCTTCTGGGTGTACTTCTCTTCCATGATCTTTCTCATATTCTGCAACAGCGACAAATAAGTCTGTCTTGGTTCCTGTGTCATCACTTTGATGAAAGCGTAAGACATGGCACCGGTAGCCACACCACCTTCCGTGGCATCTGCAGAAGTCTGGTCGTCTTTCGAACCAGAGAACATCACAACGTCTGCAGGGGAGGTCTTAGTTCTGATGGTCTTCGCGTATGCCTGTTGGTTGGCACCACCGTTCAACAACAAGGAACCCAGCTCCTTCAATCCACGCATCATACCCTCCTGGTCACCGGAGATGTATGACTTGGCAGCTTCCAACAAACCTTCACCGGCTTCTTTGGTCAAGTTTGGCTCCTTCAGGATACCCTTGGTAGAGTACATGTATGGCAAATCAAGCACAGACCCGGAATGACATGAGTCAAACAGTGCTGTGAGTCTCACACCGGCTGGCAATGGAGCTACCAATCTGGCGTGTAACTCATCATCTGTGATCTGTCCATTTGTTGCGTAGTCCAATGGAACGATCGTCTCATCGAACCCATCTTCTTCATCGGCATCAGTATCCTGTAGTTGAGATCCATGACCGGAGTAATGGAAGAACAACGAGTCATTAGGCTGAGCATCCTTCACCAGCCATCCAATAGCCTTGATGATGTTCTCTCTGAATGGCACTTTCACCTTCATATCCTGGTCATCTGAGAGCTGAACGATATCTCCCTCTTGGTATCCATTCTGGATCAAGAACTTCTTCACGTTGTTAACATCGTTGATACAACCTCTCAACTCCACGTTGGAACCGATGTAATTACAACCAATCAGCAAGGCTTTACGACGACCAGTACAGTTGGAATATTGGTACTGGTATCCTTGCACACCGAAGGACTGTGGTTGGGTGGATGGTGCCGAGACGTTTTGAGGAGCAGCTTGGATCGAACCATCCACTGGATCACTTGCAAAGGGGTGTGATTGGACATTGGACTCGTGTGTGTGTCCCGGTGGGAGTTGCTGGCCTTGGCTCATCGTTGTTTTATAGTTTGTTGAATAGAAACTAGTCTGTGTAGCAAGTGGAGCTGTTTAATGGACGCTTTTCTCTCAACTCTCTTTGAAACGAGGCTTATTTCCCACCCTCATCGTGCTCAATTTCAAATCTCATGGTGGAGATCTCGAGAAGATGTATGATGTCGTCAGTGGGAGGGCTGCGTAACCCATATGCTTCCATTGACACGATCATAAATGACAGATTATCCCCTAGCTATGAATAGCCGTCTACACTTCACAAGAGTATAAAGAAAAACATGTGTTTGATGCGATGATCGGCTCTGTAAGAAAAGAAAAAAATTATCAGAGAGCTCTATTATTCAGCGATGTAGTAAAGAAGAGTAGTAAGAAGGTATAGCGTATAGCTGGTTGGACTTCTTGATTAGTGCAACAGTGGTCAAGAGTCAAGAGTCTTCAAAGTACCAATTAAGCCCATGGGAAATTTAGGCAATGGTGCAACCGTACCACTGACCACCCCACAAGACTGGGATCTTCAAGTTGTCCTGGTTCTCCTTCTGGGTCTGAGGGACGGCGGCGGCGGTAGAGGTGAAAGTAACTGGCTGCATTGTTGATTGTTTGTTGGTTGGTTGAGTTTGTTGATGATGAGAAGAAGAGAAAAGATCTGTTGGAATGCTTGAAGAAAGACGAACCATCCAAGGGTTTATATATCCATCTCCTGAACTTGAGGCACATCTAAAACACAGATCTTGGTGTTTAGTGAACCTGCAGTACGAGTGTTTTGAAGCGTGAGAGAAGCCATAGTTGAGCGATCCCGATTACCCCTTTCGTACAGAACAATGAGCTTTCCTGTCGAGATCTCTCGGTTATTACACACCGCGCATATAAAGTGCATACATAAGTCATCAAATGGTTTGGAAAGTGTTATACAAAATCATAAACAGCCTCAAATCTCCACCATTGAGTATCCAAAAAAGAGGAAGGACAATGAAACTTGATACAACCACCATTCTAGATGAGGCAACTGTATGACCAAGTGTACGACGTAGATACTAGTGAGTTGAGGCGTAATATTAGCAAAACATTCGGAAAGATACGATGCTATCAGTGGAATCTTCAGCCTCAATTGAATAATACTCGGGAATCCACAAATCACTCGTCTACAGATCTAGGAGTTACTATTAACTTACTGTAGCGTACCTTGTGTCCATAGTTAGTAGCCCTCGGCCGCAATCGTCACGGCACGAAATGGCAGATCATCGGATCTCCAAAGCCGGGTGACCCCAGCTCCACCCCCACGTCAGAGAAGACACAACTGAACAGATACTGATCGTAATCAATGGCGGGAACAGCTCTACAATCTACAATGGATTTCCCAGGCTTTTTTTTCAATATGATGGAATATATGTCGTTAATGGAGAGTTTTGTATGTAAACACTGTTTCTATCTTTGTAGTCGGAGAGTAGAAGTCAATTCGTTTCCCTCAAAGTGTCATTAATAGGCGTCATAAAGCAGGAATCATTGAGAAATCCCAAACTCAGCAAACTTACAAAGAAAGAACCTTCTTGGCAGCTCTGATGATGGTTGGGGTGTCTGGGAAGGCAAAGTCCTCGAGCTCCTTAGCGTATGGAGTTGGAACCTCAGCACCGGTAACTCTCTCAACTGGGGAGTCAAGGTAGTCGAAGGCCTCGGACTCCATGATCTGAGCACAGATCTCAGAACCAACACCAAAGGCTGGGAAAGCGGACTCAACGGAGATCAAGTGGTTGGTCTTCTTAACAGACTCGACAATGGTTGGAACGTCCAATGGCTTGATGGATCTCAAGTTGATAACCTCGGCCTGGACGCCGAAGTCCTTAGCCAAGATCTCAGCAGCCTCAAGGGAGAACTGAACGTTTCTGGAGTGGGCAACAATGGTGATGTCGGAACCGGCTCTCTCAATCTTAGCCTTACCGATTGGCAAAACGAAGTCTGGGGACATAACCTCCTCAGAAACCTCAAAGACCTCGTTGTAAAGCAATTCGTTCTCCAAGATGACAACTGGGTTTGGGTCTCTGATGGCAGCCTTGGTCAAACCTCTGTAGTCCTCGACGGACCATGGAGAAATAACCTTGAGACCTGGAATGGAACCGTACCAAGCGGCGTAATCCTGGGAGTGCTGAGCAGCGACACCAGCAGCGGCACCGTTTGGACCTCTGAAAGTGATGTTACATGGCTGCTTACCACCGGACATGTAGTAGGTCTTAGCGGCGGAGTTGATGATGTGGTCGATGGACTGCATGGCGAAGTTGAAAGTCATGAACTCCACCACTGGCTTCAAACCAGCAAGAGAGGCACCAACGGCCAAACCGGTGAAACCCATCTCGGTGATTGGGGTGTCAATCACTCTCTTCTCACCAAATCTGTCCAAGAGGCCTCTGGTGATCTTGTAGGCACCGTTGTACTGGGCGACCTCCTCACCCATGATGAAGACCTCCTGGTCACGGTCCAACTCCTCGGCAAGGGCAGCGTTGAGGGCGTCACGGACGGTGATCTTGGTGGTGGTGGACTGGCAACGCAACTGCTGGGCGGCAGCAGCGCGGAGGGCACCGGTGTTTCTGAGGGAACTCGAGAGCAATTGTGCTGGTCTGAGCAAGTGGGAAACCATCGCGGACTGTTGTGTGTGACGTTGCTTTGGTGGAGCTCTTTGTGCCTTGCCTGTCTGTGTTGTGTTAGAAGGGAAGGGAAATTAGCTTCGATGCGAAATCTACGTGGAGGGGGGTGTTGGTGGTTGTGGTGGTGGGCCAACTTTTTTGGGCGCGGGAGGCCCCCGTCGTTACGTAAGCACACGGGTGGGGTTTCCGGCACTCTGATGTAGCATTCCGGGAGGCCAATTGGATTGAATATATACAAATCAGCTATTTTGAGTCTAAATAGTCTCCCTATAATATCCAACACTATAGAATTTAGGCGTCCCACCTCAATTCGCTGCCCTTCTCTCGATTTCCTCTCCCCACCTCCTCCTGCCCCCCATAAAAAAAAACCCACAGACTTCCCATCAGTTGATGCCCCACGCATTTTCATAGCGCGGTACGCTTCGTGTCTGCAGGTGTCCGGGTGTGAAGAAGGGTATCGAGCGTGTTCGCGGATTCAGCTGATCTATCCGTTACGCAGCCCCTATCTCACACATCCGGCCCTGAACTTGCAACGTACAACGTAAACATGAAATAAGAGACTCTAGAGGGTATTTCTACCAATTGATGAACAGTGAAGTGTCACAATACACCCAGTGGAGATGCCAGACTCATCCAATATCGAACTTCTGCCTGTGCATAACAGGAAATCACACTCAGCGGTACCGTCCCGTTCTCACACACCAACGTTGGTACCGACATCATCAGCCACTTCGGAAAGATCCCCACCTGCATCGTCACTCCCGGTACTGGATAGACCACAATTCATCCTCTTGGTGGTTCTCTATCTTCTCTAGGGTATCCCTGTTGGATTGGCCTTTGGATCCGTCCCATTCCTCCTGAAGTCCAAGCTCTCATACTCCCAAGTGGCAACGTTCTCATTGGCCTCGTACCCATATTCACTCAAACTTCTATGGTCCCCCATTGTCGATGCCATATATAACAAGAGACTCGGTCGTCGTAAATCCTGGATTATCCCAATTCAATTGATCTCAGGTTCGACGTTGTTGTTCTTGGGGATGGGGATGGATCAACTGCTTGAACATCCAGAGACAAACCTGATCAAGATCACATGGACATTCTTCTTCTTGGTGTTACTCTGTGCCACACAGGACATTGCCGTTGATGGATGGGCTCTCACGATATTGTCCCCAAATGCCCTGAGTTATGCCTCCACTGCGCAAACTATTGGCCTGAACACCGGTTACTTCTTATCATTCACAGTGTTCTTGGCTTTCAACTCAGCCTCCTTCTCCAATAAGTATCTCAGATCAGAACCACTGGATTACGGTGTTCTGTCGTTGAATGGGTACCTCAATTTCTGGGGTATTGTATACATTCTTGTCACCATCTTTTTGTTCCTCTTTGTCCATGAAGAACCACACCATCTCCGCTCTGTGAAGAAGAACGATAACGTCACCACAACGAACACTCCTAAGAGTACCCTCCAGTCGCTCAAACAAGTGTACTCCACAATGTTCCAGGTGTTGCGTCTCCCAAACATCCAATCATTCATTCTTGTCCACCTGGTTTCCAAGATTGGGTTCCAAGCCAACGAAGGTGCAACGAACCTCAAACTCCTAGAGAGAGGTTTCGCTAGAGAAGACCTCGCCATCACAGTGCTGATTGACTTCCCCTTCGAGATCATCTTTGGCTACTACGTGGCCAAGTGGTCATCTGGCAAAAACTCTCTGGGCCCATGGATGTTTGGATACCTGGGTCGTTTGTTCGCCGCTGCACTTGCCACAGTCGTGGTATGGTCATTCCCCTCATCGGGCAAAGTCACCACTGGTTACTTCCTCTTTGTGATCCTCCAACATCTCCTGGGTTCATTCATGTCCACTATCCAGTTCGTCTCGGTGAATGCCTTCCATACCCAAATCTCAGACCCAATGATTGGTGGAACGTACATGACGACTTTGAACACCATCTCCAACTTGGGTGGACAATGGCCAAGATACATCGTGTTGAACATGATCGATTGGTTCACTGTTGCAATGTGTGTATTTGGCACTGATGGGGCATTGCAATAGGAGAACTTCGGTGTTGCTACAGAAGTTGAGAAGGAGCTGTGCAAGACTAAAGGAGGTGAGTACATCGTCAGCAAAGATGGTTACTACGTGACTAATCTGGTATGCATCACCATTGGAGTGGTTCTCTTCTTTGGATGGATCAGACGCAAAGTTAATCACCTACAGAGTCTTCCTACAAGTTCATGGAGAGTTAAGGACTGATTAGATGTTACAATATATACAAGTTTATTTCCACCAATTCAAACCACATAATCAACGAAGAGTGAACAAGCAAGAAGACGTGTCCACTCGGATCATGTCCACCGATCCAACGTCCCTTCATCTTTCTGCACACTGCACTTCCAATCGCCTCTGTGAGTGAACTATCCACTCGTCCATCATAATCACACATCCCTCCAGTCATCAAGAACACTCTGTCCATCAACGGCAGCCCAAAGCACCACTGGGTAAAGAGATACCACCATAGAGTCCCCAATGCGAGTCTTGCCACCCTCGTAGTGGAGACACGCCCATGCTGGATGAAGAAATAGAGCACAAGCACCACGGTCCAGAACCATCCGTTCTTCACAAATAGAGTGTTTACCAAGTTGTGCTTGTTGGTGTAGTAGTTCACCACTACTTCTTGGGATGTGTGGTTGAGTATCTGTCCCAAGAGGATGGTGGCGGGGTATGTGAGGACCATGAGTTGTTCCTCGAGTCGGAGCCTTGTTTGGCGCTGGAGATACGAGAGCAGTGATCGCAGTCGCTGTGTGTGTGATTGGTATATCGAGTTCATGCTGATTTAGCTGTGTGTCATTTAAGCTGGTTGATCGTGTGTTTTGTTGTGTTTATCGTAGAGTATCAAAAGATGTGGAGTTGTTAAGGACGGTATGATGTGGGGAAGTGCTCGTAACCGAAATACACCAGTGCTCAAAACGCAAATGCATCATCCTCCTTCACACAAAGAACCACCTTTTTGATCCTTCAGATAAACCAAATCATCGCTAAAGAAGGCTAGAAGTATCAATACAACCATATCATGTCTCAGCCTCAGTATCACTGCTAGAGGTGCAAACTTCCCCTCGTGATCGACGAGTCTCTATTGAATATCTCCAGAGCGCAATCCCACCTTCTCACTGCATCCCGCAAGAACACCAATGACGATTCTACAATCCCACTAGGAAACGAGCCATTCATACCCGATGAGAGAAGAAAGTTGCTTAACCAGGCATTGAAACATACAGAGAATCGAGAACCTTTGAATTCCGTTGGAGCAGATCCCGGTGGTGAATCGTTTGTTATCCTTCCACAGTTTCAAGAGTACAACGATGACGATGCACAATCGATTGGTTCAGATTTGGACGATAAGGTGCTGAGTAATAGAGTGAAGACATTGACAAGTATCTTCAATCTGTTGTCTTCGAAAGGTGAGTTGGATTACCCAGTGTGTAAAGACTGTGCACAGTATCTTTTGGAGAGTTTGAAATCACAGTACGATAAGACTATGAAGGAGAGAGATGTCTACACGCAGTTCCTACACAAGTTGCAGAACAAGCAAGCACCGATGGTGGAGAAATCAGAGGAGAGTTTAAAAGAGGTTGAGCAGTTGAGAGAACAGGAAGAAGAACTGCTTCGAGAGTTGGAGCAACTGGAACAGGAGAATGAACAAATGGATGAGGAGATTGAGGAGATGAACAAAGAACTCAAGGCATTGGAACTACAAGAGGTACAATTGCAAGAAGAAGAAAACAGACAAACATTGGAACTCATGGAGTGTATCAAGCAGAGAGACACCGTGACTGCAGAGTACGAGTTCAACCTATCACAACTGGAGAAGCTGAGAAAGACAAACGTTTACAACGACACTTTCAACATCTCCCACGATGGACCTTTCGGCACAATTAACGGACTCAGACTTGGTTCATTGGAGTCACATAAAGTTCCCTGGTAGGAGATCAATGCAGCGTTGGGGAATGTTGTTCTATTGTTGGCCACTATCACATCGAGATTGAACATCAAACTTCAAGGTTACAAATTGAAGCCGATGGGGTCCACCTCTGTGATTGAGAAGATTGAACCAGATCCAAAGAACCCTGCAAAGCCCAAGGTAACGACATTGGAGGTCTACTCGTCCGGTGAATACCTCATTGAGAGACTCTTTACCTCTTCCAAACTGGACAATGCCATGGTTGCGCTGTTAGAGATCCTGTCACAGATCGCTACAAAGTTGAAAGAGTTTGATTCAAGCATTGAGCTGCCTTATAAAATGCACAGGGATAAGATTGGAGAGGCAAGCATCAAACTGTCTTCCAAGACTGCCGGCGAGGAATGGACCAGTGCTTGTAAGTTCCTGTTGACCAATACGAAGTGGGTTTTGGCTTACTCGAGTGCTCATATCCCATCAAGGGCGTGAGTCTGGGGTCTACATCAATGGGGTGAAACGTGAAACTTGTGAGGAATGCATTGTTGAGTACAATATATGTATATCGACCGGTTTGAAACTGGATCGTTGGATACTAATACTGGAAACTCAACAGCTCTCCGTAATTGGATGCTGATTGCAGTGAACAGTTCGCTGGGTCTCAGTAGCATCAGTGATTGAGGAAGCAATTTGCAACTTGCAGAACTGCAGAATGTTGTCTAGACAGCAGGTTCTACTATGCAGTATGCAGATTTGCTTATGCCCAATCACAAGATAACAGATCAGTCGATGCCCGAACTTGACGAAGGACAAAATGACAATCCACAATCCAACAAGATTATGTCGAAGCACTCCACGTGCTGTTCTCGCATTTCGCACGACAAGAGTTGACATCTGACAGTCAAGGCTTCCAAGATTCAACTGACATCGAAACTCCATTTTCCTGGGTCCAGCGTAGTAGAGGTTACGCACCACCGCTTCTTAATATGCTGTATGCTGTTATTCGGTTGTCTTGAGTGTGGCGTAGTCGAGGATAAAAAAAAAAAAAAACTCTGACGCCTTTCATGGGAACACCGGTAACTATACTATACTAGTCAATTGGAACTTGTAATTTGTGCATTGATGATCGAGCATGATCGGTGAGACTCACAACTCATTTGATTGAAGATAGGCAATGGGTAATTCTGATACCTATTGGTTCAGGCCTCCATCAACGCTGAGCAGATCTCACTCTTTCAATACTCGTTGTCAGGTATGAAAGAAAACAGCAGCAGTTACAGTACCATTTCTGATTCCTGTATGGGGTTCCAATCTTTGAATAAGAAAATTGGTACTTGGTACTTTACCCCTACAGTGTCATGAGGTGTCGGGTCTGTTCTGATGCTGATTTGTGTTTTGTCTTAGTGTAATAACTAGTCACAACAAGTCAAAAAGGTTGGGAGATAGCAGGATCACACAGCGCTCAGCGCTGACAAAGTCAGACAGACGACTCGCTGCAGAGTATTCTAAGTTCCTTGGTCTGTATGGATCCCTGAAATGTAACATGTAGAAACCACGACCATTTTTTTTTTTGAAATTCTCCTAGTTGCCGTCTCGATTCGACAAACAAATTGCGTGCATGTGTGGTGTTGCGCGTACCAGCTCGCTCCCACAGTAAATTTTGCCACATTTGTAAGAGATGTGTTACAAATTGTGAGATGGCGGTGGGTATTTGTGTGTGTGAAGTGTTGTTTC
>JAKVQR010000192.1:0-65164 GCA_030462915.1 Petasospora meyerae | reverse complement strand
AAAAAAAAACCGTTAACAATATGATAAAGAAGGGCTAAGGGAAGAGAGAGAAGGGGAGTGTGAAGATGATAATAAGAAGGAGGAGATTTTTGGTGGGAATTGGGAATTGGGAATTGATGAGTTTATCGAGAAGGTGAAGTTTGCTGTGATCTGTGCGGGAACCGGCGGTACGCGCAGGATGAGACTACGGTGCGGGAAGCAGGTTTTAAATTGG
The DNA here is from genome assembly GCA_030462915.1 of Petasospora meyerae. NCBI lineage: Eukaryota > Fungi > Ascomycota > Saccharomycetes > Phaffomycetales > Wickerhamomycetaceae > Petasospora > Petasospora meyerae. The sequence goes on along the minus strand of JAKVQR010000192.1, from coordinate 64,950 downwards.
ACTTGTGGATTTATGAAGTATTAATACCGCCTAGGGTTTTTGTGACCAGATCGTTCAAATAAAACGATAACAATCTGATCAATACTTATAGGTGATCAAATCAATAGTCTCTGGGTTAATCGGATGAGAACCTTATTCAGCGTAACTCCTCAATACGAGTAGTACCCTGTAATGGATCCCTTGATGGTCTTGAAGTAATGTAAAGACCCTATGATGGTGTCCTCAGTTAGAGGAGGAGGTAATACCGGGGCTGTGGTGTGTCTATATTGGTTTCGGATTCCCCAAACAAACTCAATGTAGTCTGCGAGCTCCCGCAGATCAATTTGGTCTGGGTTTGGATGGAGAAGGAGTTTGATGGTGCGCTGAGTAGTTGGAGACGCAGAGGTCGCCAGAATTTTTTTGCGTTTACATAAGCATAGAACGTTTTCGCGCGTAAACGCCGGCCCGGCACTTGAAACTCAGGTTTTACACCACCGCTGGGGTGCTGCGCTATATTGGAAGAGCTCAGAACTTCAGACGTGTCTACAGACATCGGGACGTTTTGAGCACCAGAGAGATCAAAGAGGCCGAGAAGAAGGGAAGTAATGAGGAATTGCTCGAATTGATACAGCAAAGATACGAGAGGTCGCAGGAGAACGAAGTGAAAATGCTTGAGTTTTGAGTCGCTGTCGAGACAGAGTAATGAGACAACCCAGGCTGTCCATTGCACTCAAAGTCTCACGGTCCAGGATGTCCATCTCACTCACAGTCTCACAGACTACAGTCCTGAGTCCAGGCGGTCCCTCTCAATGTTACTTACATCTACTCACTTTCAGTACCAAAAATAAACCCCTATGGTCACTACCAATCAAATACATGTTGATGAGAAATAAAGCTGAAGTTGTTGAAACTTCAGAATGTGTGTGTGTGTATGAAAGAGGACGTGTTGAGACGTTTGTATGTGAAGTAAGACTGGTTGAGACTTTGTGTATGAGTGCTGTTGGGAGTTACTCTAGTGAAGACACACCCACGTGTACTGGTAAACCTCCACTGATCTCACTCAGAGTCTGCAGACTCGATAAAATCGATGAATCTGTCTCTTCCGTCGTTGAGTTTGGCAACAATGTCGTCACTGCCTATGTGTGAAGACAGAGACAATGATTTGTGAGAGGAAATTACCAATCTCTCACCCTTCTCCTCACTCTTATCCCTCAAGAGCTCCATCGTATGGTCACACTCTTCTTCATCAGCATCATCGGACTTGTCACCGGCAGTAATGAACGGAGACTGCTAAGGGTTGTGAAGTCTGTTCATCATTCCCAAAATGGCCTCTTTGAGGTTAGCGCCCAACGTTTTTTCACTCTGGTGCGATTCATCGTAGTTCAACACGTCAGGGATTGCAGCTCCATTGATGGTAAACGTAGTGACTGAAATCCAGCGAACTTCCAGACCATCTTGACGATGAACGGATACACCGGTAGTAGTTGCTTCAACCCCCTCGTGATACAAGGTCTCAATGCTGAGCGGTTGGCCTGCAGCAATCTCCGGCTGGTGCAATAATGAGTTAGTATTCTGTAGGCGGCTAATGTCTATCCATTGATTTCGAATTTCGAAATACGAAATATAAGCTGAGGCACTTACGATCACTCTTTGCCATTTGGTTGTTCATGTTGTAGATTTGGTTGTAAACGTCGGTCAATGGATTATGGTACTCGTTAACGCCAGCGCCTATTTCAGGATTCCACACGTTACTACATGGGAGATGATTGGGGTAAAGTCTTATCTTCTGTGAGATAATGTACCAGCAGTTTCGCGCGGCGTCCCCACTGCCTAGCCAAGCTAGTTGCAGTGACACAAAACCAGCTACGGACTTCCCCACACTTTGTGTTGAGAAACTCGTACACCCATATGTACACCATTTGAGAGTCTAGAAGGTATAAATCCTTCTACAGGATTCTACCACGTGTCCCTCACCTTTCATGTGTCATAAAATAGTCTATTCCTAACCACTACTATTCCTAACCACTACTATAAAACCTAATTAACTCCGAAACCCCGATAAATCCAACGTGCAGGTCCCACCAGCTATATAACCATTCGATTCGGAGACGTGTTTGAATTATAGATAATTATATAGCATGAGGTATGCAGGCAGCTTTGGCCGAGAGTGCCGGTGTTGAAAGTTATAATTAATATATAGTGAAACTTAATGCAATTGCAGATCATCCATTTTGGGAAGTCCGCACGGGATCGAAGGGCGGTGACACTAGAAGGCCTCTGACGACGGAGTATCAAGCCTTCTACCAATCGATTCACAATTATACCAGATCAAGAAAATCTGCGGACGAATTGAGATTGAAGGGCAGACTCCCGAAGCGCAGCGTAGGTCAGGCCCCGAAAATCGAAAATAAGGCCCCGGCGTAGCGTACGTAGACTTTCTTGTGGAGAAATATTACAATTGTATCAAGAAGTTTACTATGGAAAGACCATGAAAGTATAATTCACTGTGCCTGTCTGAGTGACGTCTCCAGTGAGCCTCTGGATTCCAATATATATAACACACTCTTTCAGTTTGTCTTCTTCTTCTTTCTAAACATCCCACCAAGTCTCTTAATGCCGTTCATCGATGGAGTCAAAAACACCCTGGCGAACCACGGCGTAAGGAACAGACTGATCATCACTCTCGCTGGGAAAGTGGCCTTCACAATACCATAAGCGGTGGCTCCTTCAATAATCAGCTTTGTACGGTCCTAGATAGAGTAGTCAGCCACTGTGTCTCCGAGCTAGATAATATGTAGGTTAGTGCCACGTTGTACTCGTGCTAGGTTGGGGAAGGAATACTCACAATCTTCTCAATGGCACCGGTTCCCTTCAGCAGCACCCACGATGGGATGTCAGCAGGAAGGAAGTGGAACTCGTGGAATAGATACCATAGACCCAAGAATGGAGCCACTGCGGTGATTTCATGGATCAAGAGGAAAGATGTGATGTGTGTCAATGGTGCGTCTGCGAGTTTCAGCCCATATTTGCGCAATGGACCCGGTAGTTTCTCCAGTATCTTCTTCACTCTGGATTGTTTCTTCAGGGTCTCAGTGGTTGTAGAGGCATCCGTGATGGGCGTCTTTGTCGGTGTTGGTGGTTGGGCTTGCTGTAGTCTTTGTATGGATGAGTGCAACTGACGGTGGAATCTCCACTGGAAATGGGACAGTGGGGTGCTGGAAACTCTAATTGAAGGTCTCAGTAACATCATCGTGTCTTTTGTTTACTTGATCTGCCCTCTTCCGTTGATGTCTTTCCGTCTTCAACTCTCCTGCACAAGATCTCCAAGTTTGCTCAGATTTTGAGACGTCATCGAGACATCCACAAGTAGTATACTGGGTGCGCGCTAATATCCGGACTAGTATCTACCTTCTACTATAACCATCTTACATCAATCAACTTTCAAACCCGTATAGTGAGCCACAATATATAACGAAACACGAAAAGCAAAACAATCAGTCTTTTGATATGACAGAAGAGAAACAACAGAATCGATGCAAGAAGTAGTAATCATGACGAGTGAAACAAACAACTAACAAAATTGAGCGAACAAAACAAAACTAACAGAAACTGAACACATAACAACCAAGGAAGTGAAATCAACGCAAGAAGTAGTTGTGCTTACCCTTGCAAGCTCTGTAATCGTCACCGTCGGCCTTGAAGTCCCACTCGATCTCAATGTCCAACTCTCTTGGGTTGATGGCGTTTGGTCTGTTGGCCAACTTCACTTGCACGGTCTCACCCTTCTTCATGTCCAACACATCGTCCAAGTAGAAGATTGTCTGCTTCCAGTGTGTGTAGTTGGCGTGAGGACCGGTGGAGAAGAACACCTCGTTCTTCTTGTTGGAAGATGGGAACCAGTTGTCGAACCAAGCCACGAGTCCGTGGACCTTGTCGTCTCTGGTAGCCTTAAGTGTCACGTTCGAAAGGAAGGCCAAGTCCTCAATCTTCACAGTGTTGATGTCGATATATGTCAGCTGGCCCACACTGGTGGCAACGTGGCTGTTCTCCACGGTGTCCACCAATGGCTCGGCCATGGCGATCTCGATGAACGGCGAGTAGTCGAATCCGTACACGTTCTCCCAGAAGTGAATCTTCTCCTCTTTGTAATCGGCATCCTCGATGCCGGCAATGTGCATGGAGACACGGTCTGGGAAGATCAAACCACCTTCTCTCAAGTAGTGGTCTCTGGCGTACAACACGGTGTCCAACATGGATTCGTACAACAAGAAGTATCCCATCCACTCAGAGACAATAATGTCAACCTTGTCATATGGCAACACAACGTCTTCCAACTTACCTCTCACAAAAGTGATCTTATCGGAGAATCCGTTCAAGTCAACGATCTTCTGGGCCATCTCGATGATGTTGGACATGTCAACGGCAATCACATGCTTAGCACCGGCCTGGGCAGCAAACATGGACAACACACCGGTACCACATCCAACATCGAGCACAATCTTGTCTTTGAAAAGGTCCTTGTTCTTCATGATGGCGTTTCTGTAGGACAAAGTACGCACTTGATCCTTAAGCATCTCCTCGTGGATACCAAAGTGGTCGTAGGAGGAGAAGTAGTGCTGTTCGGAGAATGGGAGGGACTCCTTGTCAGTGGCAGAGTGGGCAGCGTCAGTCATTGTTGATATTGTAGAATTAATAGATCAATTGGTCTCAGAAATGGTGGAAAGGGAGGTGTGAAGAAAGAAGGGAGAAGTGAATATTTCTTTTTTAAGGCAAGTGCAAGAAGTTTTTTCCCTATCTGCTATAAATCGAGTTTGACATGTTTACGTGCGAGATTATGTAATAATTTTACCCAGGGCTTCATAACTCACTGGACTATGTACCCCAGATGATGGGTGTCTCTGATATCATTTCACTTGCAAAATAGGCAAGAACTGTCCCACGACTAGCATTGGGATGTCAAACACGTCTCTCTTCACAGTCCATGTTGATGCGCACCGTATTGGTTCCCCCGTTGGGCTCACCAATGTACACTCGGTGATGATCACACCGTTCAGATCACCAAAGGCAACACTGGAAAACAGTCTGAAGTAGTCCAGGGCACTCACATCATTCATCAACTCAATTATGAACGTTCTCTTGGAAAGCAATTCTGTTTTGGTGTGTGATGTCAACGAGGAAAACTCTGTAGACACAGCAACGATCTCACCTGTTCTTCTCCACATGATCGTGGGAGATGATGATAATGAAGACATGGACTCATACTCCAACAAGGATCTCTAGAACGATCTCTCGGCAAACAACAAGTCCATCTCCACTAGCGATCTCGTAGCAGCAATGAAACTCGGTCTGTACGCCGCCATTGTCTCGGCGATCTGGATCAACTGGTCCTTGTTGAACCTCTTCCTCAGATAGTCCAACAGCGCATGGTATGCCTTTGGATAGTTGTAAGGCTGTAGATTTGAAGTGTAAACGTCTTCTGGTGTCTTGATCAAATGTCTTAGGATCAATGGGGATGTGTAATCTGGACCATTGGTGTTTAACATGTGGTTAGGTAAGGTGGATCCTGTGTTTGTGGAGTTATCTTCCAGTGAGATGTACGGTCTGGTGTTGTTATCTGTTTGGAATGCGGTTTGGAACTCTGTGTTGTATATCACAGAGCTCTAGCTTGGTGATTTGGCGGAATCATCGAGCAGATCTGTCAACTGTGCGTACTCCTGATTGGCGAACAATGATGAAAACACATCTGGTGAATCGACGGTGGATAGACGCGCGTTTGCAGGTATCTGATGGTTGTTGGAGGATCTGCCTCCATGACGGTGTTGGCTGTGATGGCTGTGGTGGTGTTGTGGTAAATGATGATGGCCTCTGAGTGATGGTTGCTAACTTGGATAGTCAAACTGTGGAGAAGGTGTGTCCATAGACGTTGTTGCTGGGATGTACTGCGAAGTGTGGCTTTGACCAAGGGGTGTCTGCACTTGAATATCTGGCTGTTGCTGTTGCTGTTGCTGTTGCTGCTATGTGTTCCTTCCCTGTTGTGCTGTTGACAAGGGTATCGATAGAGGCGTGGCCATGGAGCTTGGAGTAGCTGAGACGTCCCCGGGTGTGGCTGACCGCCCAGGTTGTGCTGCAGTGGAAGAAGCAGTTGTATCGCCCACAGTGGAGGCATTCGATTGATCAGCTGTCTTGGCCTTTCTGGTGTACTTGGCTCTCTTGCGCACGACGTCTTGACACGAATCGGCGACTCCACGCTTGACACAGTTCTTACAGGGTCTTGAAGGATCGCATTGAAGGTGTTTCGAGTGGCAGAACGTGCAGGCACGCTGGATCGGTTTTCTGGCGACTTTCTCGTGTGGTGGGAGTTTCTTCGTCATTGTGATCTGGCGGGATCTGTTTGGCTGACTGGTGTGTTGTCGGTGTGGTGGCTGTTTCGGTGTCTGTTCGATAGCGAATGGCGGGGTTGAAACTTTGGAGGGCTTGAAGAACTGTGTAAACAAGACACGCTCGGAGTTGAAATGGGTGGGGGCAACGAAACTGGAAGTGGGAAAGCCCTTTGAATGCGTGTGTGAGTGGTCAGTGTGATATTACCTCCCAATTTTGACGACCACAGAAGAAAATACGCGTTGATTGGGTTTCTCTGCGACTCCAAATGGCTGACGAGTGGCTTCCCACTTCAACTTTTTTTTTCTCCGCTGATGAGTCTCTCCAGGTTGCCCACGGCAGAAAGCGCAGAGGATCGAGACTGTACGACACAAGGGGGAGATATGGGTAGTTTTGATTTCAGCGTACAATTACAATGTATTTCGCTCTGCCAGGGTCTGTTTATATGATGTAACTCTATAAGATCATCACAGAACAGCCACGAGGTCCTCCAAGTCCTGGTCCGCCGAGTGGAGCTGCTGGACTCTGTCCCACTTAGGGATCTCCACAATTGGCTCGGCAGATCCCTCACCTGAACCCATATACACAGGTTTCTCCCACTTCTTAGCATCCTTTTCTGGGTCCCATGCTGTAGCGTATCGTATCTTCTCCTCTTCTGCCTTCTTACTCTGTAATTCTCCTTCCAGCTTTGCTATCTCTTCAGCATCTTCCATGTCACTCTCATCACTGAGCACATCACTGTTACCAGCCACAACGCCTTCCGACTTAACTTCACGAACCACAGCCTTACCGTTCTTCCCGATGGTGATATCCAGTACGCGTTTACCTCGGCCGGTTAGTTCCTTCTCCTTCTTCTCCTGCCTACGCAGTTGTCTCTGTTGCTTCTTCAATTGCAATGCTTTCTCGATACCACTGGACCACATGTTCAAGTTGGAGCCTGTAGGCAGTTCAAAGTCAGAAGCCTGGTCGATAATCCTTGTACGTTCAGCAGAGTTGGCCTGGAAGTTCAACAGGTTCTCCAGATTGGCCTTGGCCTTGATGAGATCGGCATCTTGTGCCTTTTGGTAAGAGTAGAATTGGAGTTCCTTATCTTGTTCTGCGAGCTCTTTCTTCTCTTCTTGCTTCTGTTTCTCCAATTTGCTCTGCTTCAGCTTGTTCTCTTCCAGGCTCTTGAAGATCTTGTCCTACTCCTTCCACAGATTCACACCGGCACCGGATGCAATGGTGATCTTCTTCGCTTTCCCCTTCTTCTTCTATGAATCAAGAGCGTCCTTGTCTTTATCCTTATCCTCCAATTGTGCCTTCTCTGCTTGAATGTAGCTCACAATCTGATTTCTCTCCTCCTCACTGATCAAGTCATGTCCACAGAACGAACACGGTCTCATTCCTTCAACCACACATATGATCTTTCCACAATTCAGACAATTTGGAGCTGCTTCAAACAACGGGTGACGAGTAGCCATACAGTCGCACACTGTGCTTTGGTCGGTGTGTCTGATTTCCAATTGACGCAAGATGGCTTCGAGGTCTTCCAAGTTATCCACACGTTTCTGCTTATGACGCTTAGCGCTTTGTTTTGAGAGTTTCTCCTTTGGTGGGTCTAGTAATTGAGATGTTGTTGTAGCGGTAGACTTGTTAGCCAGTCGTGGTTTGTTGAGGGAGTTGAGTGGCTTGGAGTTGTTAGCTGGAGCAGGTTGGTTCCATGGGTTCGAAGGCGGTCTTGGTGGTTGGCGTTGTTGTTGTTGTTGCTGTTGTTGCTGTAGTGGTGGCGGTGGTGTAGCAGTCCTTGACTGTGGCGCTTTGCGTTGTGAGTTACTCGAGCTAGAGGATGATGTGGTGAAGTTTGTGATGAAGTCAAGAGCATCAGGGCTTTCACCAAGAAGACCCAACCAGTACTCTGTGATGGCCGAGTGTGAAGGCAGTTTGAGGGCGTTATCCACCATCTGTCCCAACGACTCCTCGTCGAGTGGGAGAAGCTGAAATAGCTGTTGTATTAGGGAGTTTCTATCACTCATGCTGGGTTTATAGTCACCGCTCTAATTGGTGGTGCTTTTGTAGGGGTATGGAATAAGAACACATCTTCTGCTCAAAAGATCAGAGCTGACCGGAGTTTGAGATGTCGGGATGGCGCGGCCGATTGGAAACCATCAACACAACTTCTGGCGGTCATTCCACTGATCTTTATCTTCACCCATAGGACAATCAATCGCCACCACTACTTTCCCCCCAAAGATGTCCGATCTCTTCGCGTAGATCGCCAAGTTGAAAGGTCAGTTCATACCTTCTCCAATTTCTACCCATAGCGCCCTACTAACTAAGCAGCCACACAGGCTCGATCAACAACTACCAAAACTCAAATGACAAAGACATCTCCTCCAACAATAACGCTCCATACGCCGCTTATTCACACCCGACGCGCGGTTCATTCAGAGGGAGAGGTAGGGGAAGAGGCAGAGGTTCCATCAGTTATAGACCAGGCCCAATCCGTAATAAGACGCTCGTGGTGAACAACAACGTCGATCCAAATGGGGAGTTTGTCTCAGTAAAATCCTCTAGCGGCTACAAGCTCGTCAACAAGAAAGTATATGCAAAGGAACTTGATGAGAAGGCATCTAGTCTTGAACAAGTCAGGTTGACATTGATCAGAAAGAAAGAGGAGATCAGAAAGCACAAGATGGAGGTGAGGGCCTCCAAGTTACGGGTGCGTTTGGACTACTGTGACTGGTGTCTGATCGATGGGGAGACCTACGCGGTGACTAGATACGGTGCCAAGTTGACACTCTTGGATGTAACAGCTGAGGAGAAACCCATTGGTGAAGTTGCTTCGTGGAACAACTACGAGTATAAGAGAGACAAGTCAGGGAACCTCAAACTTCTCAACCAAAAGGTGTTCTTGAAAGAACAGTGTCGTTTCTTCCAGAAGACCGGTGAGTGCTCCCGTGGTACCAAGTGCAAATACACGCACAATGCCAACAAAGTGGCCCTCTGTCCAAAAGTCATCAAGGGCTCATGCATCGGATTGAATCCTGACGGCACCAAGTGTTCATTGTCCCATACCCCTTCCGAGTTCAACGTCACATTGTGTCATTTCTACCAGCGTGGATCATGCAGAAACCCAGAATGTCCATTCTTGCACACTATCCCGGAGCTTGGATTGGTATGTCGCCAGTTCGCTATCGGTGGCTATTGTTACCGTGGGAAATCCTGTCCCTTCAGACATGTGCATGAGTGTCCAGACTACCAACTCATGAGAGTGTGTCCTAGAGGGAAGAACTGTCGTCTTACACATTCACAGAAAGACAACTTGGACTTGAAGATCCAGTACAGCACATTGGACCCTAAGTACCTACAATTGCCTAACTTGACCAAGATTGAGGATATACATGAAGACCCACGTATTCCGCAGAATGAGATCATGGAGGATATGACCGAGTTCTACAACGACTCCTCTGAAGATGAAGAGCAGGACGATGACGAGCAGGACGAAGTGAAACAGGACGACGTGTCCAACCTGGAGATCGATGCCGACTTTATACACTTTTAAATAGTCACATGTTCGAATAAATGGGAAAGCACTAAAGAGAAAGGAGGACTATTACGTAGGTAGTAGCCCTAATAGGCGTAGTGCGGCCGGGTAACCCTTATGAAATCTCCAGATCCGAGGCTGGAGAGAAAAAAAAACTTCTCACTTCCGGCGCGAAATTCATATATAAGGGGCCATCCGCCTCAGCTAAACCTTCCATCTGCAACACACGTACGCTGGAACTCTTTTAAAAGGTCAACATCAGTAGTGGTTATTTACTATCTCAATAGTTATAACATTAACACTTCCGGGGAGGGGCTTAAGCACCCCTCTCCTAGGAACCTAGCACAGAACCGATGTCCGTTGAATTTGGTATGTTGGTTCTCTCAGTGCGCATCAGCTAAGTCTCCTCTGACTGTCTTAACAGGACGGGCACAGTGTGAAACTTCGTTTCGGTTCCTTAGAGTGAGGTTGCATTATGGGATAGAGTACGATGATCTCTGCAATAGCCGGCATGTAATGTGTCGGTGGTGGCAAGGGTATCCTATCTGTCATGATGCTACATGATTTTGACCTTTTATAGAGAGTGTGTAATGGTTTATAGGATGTGTCCTTGGGCATGCAATGGGATTCTACTTGTTCACATGAACTATTATTTGTAGCTGATTCAAGAACAACATGGATTGTAACAACATGAAGTTTTCTAAAAGATATGTACACGAGAAGGGAAAGAGTTGGGAGATGAGTGGATGTGCTGTTGGGTACACAAGATGCAAATAGTATGAGAGAACAACAAAACTCACTGCTTCGATTCACCTCCTTCCGTTCGTTGTGTCTTGTCTGTGGTGCCACTGTCTTCTGCAGCTTTGGCTTCCCTTTCCATCTCTCTGGCTTTCAGTTCACTCTTCAACTTCTCTGCAGCCCAGTACACTTTCGACTGCAGGTAGAACGAGTCTGCCTTCTCCTTGGAGTTGATGTCGAACAGCTTGTTGTATCTCTCATCGATCTTGTCCAGTGTGACGTTCTTCAAGTCGATATCCAAGATCTTTGCAGATTCATCGAGTGTGATACCAAAGTCTTTGCCTCTTGTAGCTTGGGTGGCACCTTGCTTAGCGGACTGGGTGGCTGCTTGACGGTAGGCCTCGCTGAATGCGGTACCAAACACCTTGGCGCCTGTGAAGATAACTTGTGCGATGAGTCTGTGAGCCTGTATACAGAGTGGTTAGTGGTCTGGGTGGGTAGAGAGTGGAAGAGATGTGGTGATCTTGTTTGATGTGTTGATGATCATCTGGTTGGGAGCTGGGAGACGTATTTTACCAGACTGCAATCATCCATGAAACTCAAGCAAGTCGGGCATCCGAGATATCAACTTACCATTCTGGTGTGCCAAGAAGTACTTTCTAAGGATTCTTAAGCACTCTTTTCATCTAATTCACCACTCCCTTTACCAATAAAATGACCCTCCATCACCGTTTTTCCATCGTTCTCCGAATCCCGCGCTACCAAAATCCCAAAATCCACCCCAGATCCGACCCGTACAAACTGAGACAAACCGCCCTCGGAAGTCGTAAGTCGTATAACAAAAACATGGAGAGGTTTCACTTTGTGCGCTAAACGAAGCCCAAGACTCGTACAAATCTGTGCCGTTTACGCCCACCAACCGCATTCCCACAAGCTATAGTATCCAGTGGAAAGGAAAAGCAAAACTGGCTAATCAGGAGACTCTGAGACTCGCACTATAAATCAACTTTCCGCCGCTGTTTGTCCCGTTTGTGTACTGTCGTTCTTCGCTCATCGTACATCATCAACAAGGGTCTTGCCAAACAAATCACAGCACAAGGCGACCACCTACTTAACTCTACAGTATACCATATGAGCGACCAGAAGACACAACAAGAAGCTCCTCCGATGGAAGCCTCTGCGTCGTTGCTCGAAGATGCCTCCACGCTTCTCATGTTCCATAACACCGCTGTCAAGGCCAAAGAAGACACACATGAGACCCCCAACACAGCTGTGAAGACATCGAAGTCACCGTCACCGGCCACTATCCCATCCACTCCAGCACTCCAACCGCCATAGCAGATGCCTCCGCGCGGGATAAGCTCGCCGGGTCCTGCCATCGCTGCGTTATCAGAGACCAGCTCTGACGGGGGTGAGAAGGACAACAAGAACAATAAGAACCCCAAGGCTATCGTCGCTGCTGCTGCGTTGGCTGCCGCTGCTGGGATCCCCTTGCCTCTCATAAGACTCCCCGATGATTCACAGAGTGTGGACAGCCAGCTGAGGCGCAAGTCAGATGACTCGAAGCCACCACATCCACCACCACCACAATTGAAATAGGAGGAGTAGGAACATCCACATCCACATTCACATTCACAGCAGAGTGAGGTCGCAAAGCTATAGCGAGACGCCCTGGAGGAACAGGCTGAGGTCTTCACTGCCAAACCGATTGAGCCAGACGCAAGAAGCGATGCATCAACTGCTGAGACTGAAGTGAAACCAGAGACTTCTTCTTCTTCTGCTGCTGCTGCTACTGCTCCTACTGCTGCTCCTACTTCCACGTCCAATGACAACCAGGACGACACCGCTAGTGAGAACGATCCACAGACCCAAGACGAAAGAGACTCAGATGCACCAGTGAAGAAAAGAGGTCGCAAACCGAAGTCCCATGAGTTGCCAAAGGACTACATCATCGACCCGAACGAAGGCACAATCACGTGCGTGTGTGGCTACGACCATGACGACGGGTTCACCATCCAGTGCGACCATTGTAACAGATGGCAACATGCTCTGTGTATGGGCATTGACTCCTTGGAAGACGCACCGGAACAGTACGAGTGCAATGTGTGTCAGCCGAGAAAGATTGATGTCAAGCGTGCCAAGGCGTTATAGATGGAGCATTTGGAGAAGAGACGTGATAATGAGGATGAAGACGATGACGATGATGATGATGACGACGATGATGACGCACAAGACCAAGAACAAGAGAGCAATCAGGATGCTTCAAAGGAAGCGCAAGAAGATGGTGGTGAGAAGGCCGCTACTGATCGGGCAAAGAGCACAGCTGCCACTAACAGCAGCAGCAAGGACACACCGCAACCAGAGGATAAACCTTCAGGCTCCACCACCGCCACCAATACCAACACCAACACAGGGAAGCAGAAACCGAAACCCAAAGAACAGTCACCGTACGGTAAGAACTTGGAGGACACAGATATCGAGGTACCAGAATAGGCCATCGCGTGGAAGACCTTGTTCCACCACATCACTGAGAACGACTACCAGGACAACACTGTGTACAAGTACGTCCAGGGTAACTTCTCTGAGCCTGCAAACACCCAGATTCTTCACATGTCTGCTTCAGAAATGAACGAACTGGAGTTCCCCGAGGTTGTTGTCAAACCATACACAGACGTCAACAGCAAGAAGTACAACGGCATCATCAAATTGGGTCTCTTCACCGAGGACAACGTCAACAGGGGCCAGTTTGCGAGTGAGTACATTGGTGAGATCTGCTTCAAGTCCGCCTACATCAACGACTCCCGTAACCAGTACAGAATCTGGGGTGTGGAGAAGCCGTATGTGTCGTTCATTCCAAACACTCCACTCGCCATCGACGCCAGATTGGCCGGTAACGACGCCCGTTTCATACGAAGAAGCTGTACGCCAAACTGTGAAATCCGTGCAGTGGTCATCAACCATGAAGATGAACAACATTCGAAGACGATCAGGTTTGTTGTTGTTGCATTGAAGTCCATCAAGGCCGGTTCCGAGTTGACTGTTCAATGGAACTGGGATGCCAGTCATCCCATCAGAAACATCCTTGAGGGAAACACATTCGACTCCACCGCTGACTCCGATAAGCCGTGCTTGGTACTGTCTGTCGAGTCTATCCTCACGTTTGTCGAGTGTGCGTGTTCCCAGCCAAATGAGTGTGCCTTGTCCAAAGTGAAGAAAGCCAGTGCACACATCTATCGTTCAACAAGAAAGGGTAACTCGTCTTCAGGTTTAAAATTGATGCAGAAGAAGGCTGTATATGTCTCCATCCAGGACAGGCTCGTGGAGAGACAGAACAGCACGCTCAAGGATTCGATGGAAAAGGTGAAGACTCTCATCCCTCTGCTGTAGGCTTCCAACGCCGCTGCAGAAGCTGACGTTGCAGTGAGGCCGTTTGTTTTCAACTACATGAAGAAGCGTCCACACGAAGAAATTGCAGAGAAGAAAGACATCCTTGCTATACCAGTTGATGTTATCCCAGTGGAAAGTGCCGCCAAGCCGACCGCAGACGCTCCTCCTAAGCCAGTGAAGAAGTTGAGCTTTGCTGACTACAAGAAAAAGATCAAGAAGACGGTATAAGCTTAACAATGCCATGATAATTAGAGGATCATATATATCAGTTGTAGCTATAAGCAGGTTCATCTTGGAAGATATTGGTTGGGCTGTCTCTAGCAAAATTTTCGTTGATGAAAAGACTCTCGTTTACACCATTCTCATGTAAGTAGAGGCCGTTAGTCACACCATCAGCGCCTACTAAGGGCTTCGACAGAAGATAAGGTCCCGTCTCCTGTTCAAACTTTGTAAAAAAGGCATCGTTCAAATCTCTCAACTCATGTTGATGATCCACTGACTGGAGTGTGGTCGGCTTGTACGTTGAATGCATTTTTGCCGATGTCTCAACACTAGTCCCATAAATCTTGGGGTGGATATGATGAGGTGATTGAAGGAAAGGCCTGTTCAAGACGTGTTGTGTGCTATGAAACTTGGTTCCAAGAAAAGGATCATGGTTTTTTGGTGGAACCTCTAGCTGTGTGAGCTTGGGGTTGACTGATGTAGAGTGGTTGGGAAAGTAGTCATTGCTCAAGGATGGATCAACATCATGAATTCCAACAGTGGGTGTCTCACCCTGATCATCTAACATGGCTTTGATACCGATGTCATCTGGAGTAGTTACCATCAAATCATTATCATCGTGGCTTTGTTCCCATTTGTCAGGTGTGAGCATTGGTGCATGGACGGGTGGTGATTGAACATTGGATGGGCTATTGAGGAAGTCAAGGTTTGATACCGTTGAAGTCTCCTGGATTGTACAGTCAGGAATCTTGAATAAGGAAGACATAGCGTCTGAGCTTGGATACATGTTGAATTGGGGACTTGGGTGTCCTGTTCTGATTCCATTCAACATACCGGTAGATACCATGGTAGGAGAGTTGTTCACAAGAAGCTTGGATGATCCAATACCGGCTAATTTACCACTTTGTTCGACGTTGAATTGTGGCTTGGCCTTCATTGTTGGTTGCTGTACCAATTCTTCGTCGTCATCCACACATGTCCCTTTGAAGTAATCCATAGAACAGATCTCGTCAACACTGGCACGCTGAGATGGGTCCCATGATAAGCATCTTCTGATGACGTCACAAAGAGGAGATAAGGTAGGTGACCGAACAAACGCTGATATATCTGTTGATGGAATTTCAGGAACATTGATACCAATCTTCTGGAATAAGACCGAAGCGTAGTTCCAATATCCATAAAATGCTTTGTTGTTTTCAGTTGCGTTGATGGGCATCACCGGTGTTCCCAAAAACTGCAAAACCCTCCAAGTCTGATCCATCTCATCATCACCAGGGAAAAGGGGTCTAAATGCTGCAACTTCAGCTGCGACTGATCCAAAAGCCCAAATGTCAACAGGTCTAGAGTATGATCCATTGCGAAGTAAGATCTCTGGTGATCTATACCACCTGGTTGACACGTATGAGGTGTAAGGGCGTTTGTTGGTAACTTCACGAGCAAGTCCAAAATCTGCAAGTTTGACGACAAAGGCTGATCTCTTTCTTTGTATATGGGGTGGAACTTCGACATCCCCAAAATACTCGCTGGCCAGAGATACCAAAATGTTTTCAGGCTTGATATCACGATGAAAGTATCCCTGTCTGTGAATATGGCGCATACCGTTCAAAACCTGTGACAAAATGGATTTCAATGAAACATCTGAAAATCTGCGACCTTTTCTTGTCTTCATCAACTGGTAGAGATTCTGGCTCATACACTCCATAGCAATGTGTAACCGGAAGTACTTGTTGTCGATGAACAACTCATAGATCTATACCAAGTTGAAATGGTAGGGAACTGACAAAATGAACTTCACTTCCTTGACACGGGTATAGTCATTCAACAACTTCAAACGCTTCCCCATAGTTTTGATGGCAACGAGTCGGTTATCTTTGTTTGACACATTTTCATAGTTGAAATCAGTAGATCTTTCCAACAATGTACCTTTGAACTCGGTAAAGTTGGAAGCTTGTAACAAGCTCGTTTTGCTTTTCGCTAAGCATACTGATCCAAAGCTTCCCTTACCCAAATCCGAAAGAGGTGAATACCGCTCAGCGATGTTGCGAAGAGGGATGTAATAGGGAGGGCTGTCAAGGTCAGCTGGTGGGGAAGGCTCGCGTTTGGGAGGTGGATCCGTAACACCAGTCGAAGAGGGTATAGTGGGCGCTTGCATATCTCTCCTGCTTATAATATCAGCTTCAGGTATGTGATCTGCACTGAGATGCTCAAGATTAAAATTTGTGAAAGTTTTGGTGGTTTTTGGCGCTAGGTTCACTTTGAGGTAGTCGATGGTGATGTTGGATGAATCCAATTGACGGTGATGTGAAAGAAAGCGTTAGCTGACGGATTGTGTTAGTAAGGAAAAGTCTGGAGAGATTTCAACCTTATATATGACCAGTCACCCAGTCACCCCCAAGGAGGTCAAAAGTGACTGAGCACTTAATTCATGAAATGCAAATTCAATGATGAGCGGTTAAGCATTACCGGTGTAGTGGAAGTTGGGGTCGACTGGGGATAGCGCGGCAAGCTCGCTTGAAGAATATGTGAGATTACAGAGAGGGTTTTCGATCTCAAAAATGGTGTTGATAACAGAGGAGACTTCTGGTGGGTAGAGTATGTGAGATTGGCATCAGCCGCCAGGTCTCTGCTTTTGTGTAGGGGTTGGTTGGCTTTGATTTTTCGTGCTCTCGTAACTCCACACTTGATGATTGTTATTGTTCGCGGGCCGATAAGAAATCACTTCGCGAGCACTCGGCAGCGTTCCAGATTCCAGAACGACGCGCGAATTCTCTCATCTGTACGATTTGGTGGGGTTGGTGGCGTTTCTGGTGGAGGTTTCAAATATAGACTCTAGGCATCAATTTACTGTAGGAGAATTCTAATTAATTAAGGATCTGAATTGAGATAGGATAAAGCGAAGTAAAAAGAACCCAGATCAGTCAAGCGGATATACGCTACAGGCTACAGCCTTGGGAGAACAACACCTGTCATCTGTTCCTGGAAACGCACACTGACGTCATTTTTTTGCTTGAGGTAGCGTTACGTAATAACAAGTCTGTTTTAATTTTCGCTACATTTCACTGAGCCTGAGCAGTGAGGATCTTTCCATTTAGATCTGTTCTTCATGTGGCAATCAAAAAATAACACTAACATAGGGATTTTGATGCTTTGGACTCCATTGTACACTGTATTTAGCAACAGTGATCTCGAAGCATCGTTTGTCGTCCCTCTACTATAGGATCAACGATGAAAATGAGATTGTTGTGGTACACGTCTTCGTAGCGTAACTACGTCACCGCGCCTAGGCCCTTCCGCCATCCCAATTTTGTAGTACACTGCAGGGCGAGTGCAGCCGGCCCACTCCACTATGTTTTGGATTCTGGACTGGTGGTGTTGCACTGAGCAATCGGTTCTTGTTTCTCCGTGCGTTCATGACGATGAGCCCGAAGATGTGTTGGCATTTTATTTCCAAACAACTCCTTCCACTCGCCACTCACTCCTTCGTTGCGTATCACTATATATTCACCTCATCGTGCTTGCTCCAGATTGCTTTACCGCCGCTGATAAACTCGCCATTACATCATCTCTTTACGCTATTTTCCCTTCTCCAATTTGCATAGCCGCCAAGTACTGAAGCACCTTATTCCTAACAAAACACCATCGCCATCGACTAGGACACGAACTATAATCACCATCATCAGTCACAGTCATGTCCAAAAAGAGCAAATCGACAAAATCCAGCTCGCCAGACTTATATCCACAACTCTCATCACAGCGGCTAGCCGTACCTCGCCCACAGCTGATCCGCAATGCCTCTGACACGGCGGTTTCGAATACCAGCATAATGACGCTATCCAGGATGTATAAGGAGCAGCAGCAACAGAAACAACAATCCAGTGCAGGCAGCTCTCCTGGCACTCCGCCTGCTGCATCAAGCGGGAAGAAGAGTTCACAGTTGAAACATCTTGCATCACTGACCTCGTCGAAGAAGTTACATAAAAGGGTCCTCTCGTCCAGTTCGTTGACAGATTACTTCACTCCGTCTGATGGTACTCACATGGATAACGATTCTGGGGACTCTCCAAATCCAGTAACATCACCAGGCCCACAACTCCCTTCATTTCAACGCATGGAACATTCAGCACCATCAACTTCAGAGTCAACATCACAATCATCTCAGTCAAAGAGGCTTACTTTGGATAACCAAGCTCTTAGCTCCTCCAAGATCTATGAACGGAGAATGAAACAACTACATGACTCAGATCCCGACGTTATCTAGGAAGAAGAGTCTATCGACGCAGACATTGCAGATGAAGAACTTGAAGACGTGGAGCTCGATACGAAGTACCATGAAAAACTGGAATAGATGAATCATCCAAAGGAACGCAGGGCTAGCTTCTACAATAGCGCTGATGAAAGTGAAGATGTTGATATACACTCTGACGATGATCAATTCCCTCCATCCTACAAGAAGGAGAGAGTCAACTCCCTCAGTCGAGACGACGTTTCATCCAGTACATCAAAGACAAACGAAGAGAAGCCGTCAAGATTCAAATCCATCCTCAGAAGAATGACAATATCTCATAGTCATGCCAACGACAACTCAAATGTTGATGACAACACCAGCATGACATCCGAGACGAAGAAAAGAAACTTCTTTACTAGAATCGCCTTGGGTGAAGAAGATGAATTCAAGGATCTGCCAGATGATAATATTTTCACCCGAATGATCAACTTCAGTGGTGGTGGTCTTGTCCCAGGAGCATCAAAGGATGAACCTCGCAAGGAGGATGACGAAGAAGCTCAGCTATATGGGCCAGATGGAATCCCACTTCAAGACATTGATCCTGAGACATAGGCTGCTGAATTGCTCAACGCCCACCAACATCACTATTCTAACTCCTCGGCATCCTCTTCAAAAAAATATGATGATGAGACCTTGAGAGATGATGACAGTTTCCTCGCTCCAAATCCTGATCTCTACGTCCGTGGCGATGAGCTGGCTACCTATCACGGAGTTAACGTTGATGGGGGAGACGAAAACTATGTGGCTCCACCTGAGAAAGTCCGTGGTGGTGTTTTGTCTTCGCTTTTGCGTCTCTATCAGAACCCACTTGAAGCTTCTCGTTCCGGCGTGGCACTCGCTGACGGTGTCACTCCACTGAGCTCTGCAATGAACTCCCCTGTTCAAGAGATGGACAATCCGCTCGATAGAGAAACGATCACAGAGAAACTGAAGAACTTTGCAACAGGTAAGAAAAAAGTCCATGTGGATGAGTCTGGTATACCATATCACAAACGTGTGGCCAGTATGACTGACGTTGCAGGATATCTGACTCCTGATTTTGCTTCCAAGAAGAAGGCTGGGTCTTCTTCCAACCTTCCCTCATTCAACAAGATCGACAAACAACCTGGATCGCCGAATGTTCATGGTAAACCTACCTTGATGAAGGGTGCACAGGCATTCATGAAGAAAAAGATGAGAGAGAAACATAAGGCGAAAATCACAGTTCACATCGCAGACGTCATCAACAGACAGAATTTCATCATGAAAATGGCACGTGCGTTGATGCTCTATGGTGCTCCAACACATCGTATTGAGGAGTATCTTCAGATGACAGCAAGAGTTTTGGAGATTGATGGGCAATTTGTTTATATGCCTGGTGTCATGATTGTTTCATTTGGTGATCCGACAACAAGAACCTCTGAGGTGCAGATTCTGAGAGTTGCTCAAGGTATAAATCTTTATAAGCTTCACAGAGTTCACAGGCTTTATAAGCAGGTTATCCACGACCTAATTGGCGTTGATGATGCTTCCAAGACTCTTGATGACCTTTTCGCTCAGAAGAACTCGTTCTCCCCGTGGATGTGTGTTCTCATTTATGGTATTTCCTCTGTTGCTGTTTGTCCATGGGCTTTCAAAGGAAGCTGGATTGATCTACCTGTCACATTCTTCATCGGTCTTCTTGTTGGTTTCCTCCAGTTCATTGTGTCCCCAAGATCCAGCTTGTACTCTAATGTGTTCGAGGTGAGTGCATCTATCGTTGTTTCATTTGTCGCCAGAGCATTTGGTTCCATCAGTGGTGCCAACATCTGTTTTTCTGCGTGTGTTCAGGCTTCCATTGCATTGATTCTCCCAGGTTGGCTCATTCTTGCTGCTTCGCTGGAATTACAAGCTAGAAATCTCGTTGCTGGTTCTGTGAGAATGTTCTACGCTGTGATCTACTCTCTCATGCTTGGGTATGGTATCACACTTGGTGCTGCACTTTATGGCTGGGTCGATAGCAATGCCACCGATTCGACAACATGTGCAGGTCCATTCCTCAGTGACTATTGGAGGTTCTTATTCGTACCTATCTTCACCGCAGGTCTCGCTTTGATCAATCAAGCAAGATTATTTCAATTGCCTGTTATGCTTCTCATTTCCGGTGCTGGTCATTGTGTTTCGTTCTTCGCCTCCAAGCATTTTACCAACTCTCCACAGTTCACAGCAGCTGTTGCCTGTTTCATCATTGGTGTCTTGGGTAACCTATACTCTCGTGTCTTCAAAGGTATCGCAGTGTCGGCGATGCTTCCTGGTATCTTTGTTCAAATTCCAGCAGGTATGGCAGCGCAGGATGCTCTTTTGGCCGGACTTAACAGTGCAAAGCAGATCGTGGACAACACCACTACTGTATCTAACACCGAATAGGCACTTGAAGGTTTGGCTGTTGGTTTCAGTTTAATTCAGGTTTGTGTGGGTATCACTGTGGGGTTGTTTGCATCGGCCATTGTCGTCTACCCATTCGGCAAGAGACAAACTAGTGTTTTCACATACTGATACTGTGTACCTTTATATGCCGACACACTTCACTGAATTGAATTTCGTAGAAAATGAAAGAAGATGATGAGTGATAGCAGTTGACATATGTGTTGCCCCTACCAATTTAACTCGAGGTGTAGTAAAAAGAAGGTCCTACCCGGATTCGAACCGGGGTTATTCGGATCAGAACCGAAGGTGATGACCACTACACTATAGAACCTTTCGTTGTTTTCTGGATTCTTCCCTAATACCTCATCTAATTAGTATGAGTTTTGACCTAAATCTATATATTCAAATTTTCGCCTTAAACTACGCATAACAGGTGAATTTTTATAAGAGTTTTGGATTACGTTTGGATATAACCAACTACCTTGATACCAGGTTGCGTTTTTTCCGAGCTATTGTCTCGTTTAGTGTCGGTACTTTGCGGGTATAACGCACCTACCATACACGACTCGTCGACTATAAGTCTCGCAAAAATTCAAATCAGCTGGGAAGAGGAGGCTACGATTGTTGCGTGAACTAGTTAACATTGTATATAATAACAACTTGTATTTACAGTTCTTGTTGTACGTCTCTATTCAGTGCAAGTAGTTCTCGAATGGCTCTCCAAGGTGGTCTTCTAAAACCTTGACAAGGCCACGACGAACAGCCAACTCAACCTCCTCATCATCGTCTTCCAAAAGTTCCACAATGATTGGAGCAAGCTGTGGCAAGTTGGACAGCCACTGATCGCCAACCTTCTGGTAAACAGCCTGGAGAGACTTGACAGCCCAGAACTTCTCCTTGGTCTTGCATTCGGCCTTCATGTGAGAAACGAACAGCTTCTGCAAGGCAAGGTTGTGCTCTTCAGAAGCACTGTTTTGAGCAAGAGCTGCAAGAGCCTTGACCAAGTACTTACCAACACTCTCTTCGATGGTAGTGAGCTGGCTGGTGAGTGCCTCGGAGGCAACTTCGAATCTAGCCTGAGCTAACCAGTACTCATCCTGGTCGTACTTGAAGGAGGAAGTCAAAGAGGTCAAAATGATACGACGCAGGTTGATATCGTCCAAAGACTTCTCGGAGTATCTCCTCAACACTGCAGCAGTTTGCTCCAAAAAGTAGGTATAGTAGTTTGTAACAATGGATCTGAGGTTCTCCTGCAACTTGTTGAAGAACTTGTAGAAGGAAGTCAATCTCTCGACCTCGGTAATGTTGGAGAAAACGACACCCTCACCATTGAAAGCCCAACGGACAAGCAAGGCGAACAAAGGTCTGAAAGTCTTGTCGTTCAACTTCATGACGTACTTGTTGGCAACGGAATGGAAGAGAGCCTCGATTCTGTGGATGGCGTTGGTGTCCAAATCAGTCTGGGCTCTGAACTCGAACAAACGCATCAATAATTTGAAGAACTTGGCGGCTTGGGAAGTAGCAGTCTTCTTCTCAATGGCCTCCACAGTGGACTCCAAAGCGTTGAGGTACAAACCAATAGACACAGCGTTCATCTGACGGACCTGTTCCCACAAGTTTGACAGCGCCTTCAAAATGGCAACATGGTCCATGTTCTGAACAACTAACTGGATGATGGAAGATCTGATCTTGTCGGAGACCTCATCGGCAGTGAAAATACATCTGAGGATCTCCTGCAAGTTGGTAGTGACAAATGCTGGGATACGCTTGACGAAACTGGAGAGCAACAATAGGACAGATAACTGGATGGAACCCTTGGACTCCTCGTCCTCCAAGTTCTGGGACTCCTCGAAGATCTTGAGAGCAGGTGGGACAATCTTAGCAAAGTAAGAGATGGTCTTAATACCCAAAACAGACACAATGTTGGTGATCATACTCATAGATGAGATAATGATCTCACCGTTGGAATTGAGCAATCCAGCTTCTCCAGTGGCCAACTTCAATGCCTTCATCAAGATGTCAACCTCGACATTACCACCGAACTTGCTCACCAATGAACTCATAGCATCCAAAGAGGCTTGGATCAACACTGTAGAAGAAGACTCGACATTTTGGAACAAGACGGAGAACATAGAACCAGCAGCAGACTGGGCCTCCTCGCTCTCAGTGGATTCCAACTCGAACTTCTCAGAGGCAAGTGAGGTCATGTTCTGACGTATGTCATCATCGATAGAAGCATCCACCAACAGGTTAGAAACGGAGTCAACGAACTTGCCAATTGGAAGCAATGTGAGAACATCGCTCATAAGCTTGTTCAACACGGCGTACAGTGGATCCTCCTTGTCGGTTGACTCGTTGACCAAGACGAGCAACTCCTTGAGCAAAGTACTGAACGAGTCGAGGAGTGCATTCTTCTCTGATTCCTCGACGTGAACATCCAAAAGAACAGAGGCGACATTAATTTGCAATGGTGAGACAATGGACGCATCACCTCCAATGATAGCGGAATCAACAAATGTAAGAAGGTTGGTCTTCAAAGTCTTCAACTCCGAGGCAGTCTTGTTCAAGACGGTAGAGTGGAAGATTGGGCTGGCTTCAAGCTTGTCGATGTTGCTAGCTTCGTTAGCAGAAACATCAGGGATCATCTTCCAGGTAGCAATGAATGAGGCTAAAGCGGTAAGCTGCTCAGTGGCAGAGAAACTCTTGAGGAAAGAGGCAGCAAAGTCGATCAATGATCTGGATTCACCAGAACGGTTGGCGTTGGCTGCATTGTTGAACTGTGTACCGATGAGGTAGAGCACTGTATGGACAGAAGCCTCGGATCCGAGAGTGGCAGCAAGAGTAGTAAACAGTCTTACTCTTCTGTGTCTAGGGACGTGCTCGAATGCAGTAGCAAAACTTGTCAACAAGAACTCAATCTCGTAAGTCTTGTCCTGTTCACCGTGGTTAATCAAAGCCGGTGTGACCTGAGCAATAGTCTTCTCAACAGTGTGGTAAGAGAACTCGTCATCCTGCTTGATAGTGTGAGTACCCATGAAAGTGAAAATTGGCATAACAGAGTGCAAAACTGTCTCTGGAGCCAGAGAGGCTAACTCGGAAACGACAAGCAAGAGTCTGTTCTGGACCTGAGGAGATGGGGAGGCTCTGATAGTAGCCACAATGATGTCGGTTCTGACAGCGTTGGACTCCAAAGTGACCTTCTGGGTCTTCAAGAACTGGATGATCTTCACCATTGTAGTGGCCAGAGTTTCCTGGGTGTACAAAACAGGAAGACCAGCATCTGCACCAAGAGTCTCCAAATCGGACAAAAGGTTAAACAAGGAACTCAACAAGGCAGGAGTTGGTGTCATCTTAGGCAGATTCTTATCAAGTGTCTCCAAAATGACGGTGATCTTCTGCAAGTGAGTCTCTGCGATTCTAGCAAGGTTACCAGTTCCAAGGGCCTGTCTGGTAGAAGCGGAGGATCTTCTTCTTCTCTTGGCAACAGATGGCTCCTCACTTGGCTGGTTGATCTGTGAGTCCTTAAGCAACACAACAATCATTTCGCTGTTCAATGGGAGAGACTGAAGAGTCGAGAGGGCATCGAAGCTGATGTCACCTTCTCTAGACAAGGAATCGACAATGGACTTGGCGAGCTTGGCCTGGTAGTCGAACTTCAAGGAGGCAAAGATAGCGATGATCTTAGAAGCGGCAGTCTCGGCAAGCTCTTCAGATGAGCAGTTCAAACAGTTCACCAAAAAGTTGATGGCGAAAGCATTCTTTTCCTTAGGAGTGACCAAGTTGACAATCTCAGCCTCAAAGTCTTTGACTGGGACCTTGTTGCTCTGAAGGGTGACAACAGTAGCTTCTCTGTTCTAGAAGTAGTTCTCAAGAAGCTCCTGGAAGATAAGTGAAAGCGATGCACCCTTGATTGAAGCAACGGTACCTCTGATGATTCTCATGAGAACCATCTTGGTGTATGGCAAGCTGATAGCATTAGCTTGGTTGGCAAGGAAAGCCAAGAAGAGCTCAGTCTTCTTCTTGGATCCAACAAGGAGGTTGGACACTTCAGAGTTCTCAACAAAGTACTCCTTCAAGATGGTCTCCAACAAAGCAGCACCGTCCTTTGGAGCAATAAGCTAGATCTTGCTTGAGTCGGTACCATAGACGTTCTTTTCCATGAAGAAATTACTTGTGTACTCTCTCTTAGAGATGAGAGTCAAAACATCAACAGTCAAAGCTCTCACTGAACGACGTGTATCAGCCAAGTTTGTCAAGAGGACTGGAACGATCGTCAAAAGGTTCAACTTGGAGTCAATGGACTCAAGGCGCTCTTTCAAAGTGGACAATGCTGTGGTACGTGCAAATGATGGAACAGATAAAGATGCAGATGCTCTGACGAGATAAGTCAATGCTGCATCAACAGTGGTGAAGGCGTCCTTGACAAAGAATTGCATGAGCTTGTTCGAAGCGGCCTTTGTGAGCACTGGAATCAAAGCGTTGAACTCATCATCAGTAGATGGAGCCAAGAATGACTGCGTTTTGGTCTGAGCAGCTTTGATCTCCTTGACCATCTCGTTCTTGGACTGTGTCTTTGGAGTAGCGTTCTGGATAGACTCAGGAGCCGCAGTAGTATCC
Source organism: Petasospora meyerae (assembly GCA_030462915.1). Lineage (NCBI taxonomy): Eukaryota > Fungi > Ascomycota > Saccharomycetes > Phaffomycetales > Wickerhamomycetaceae > Petasospora > Petasospora meyerae. The sequence goes on along the minus strand of JAKVQR010000192.1, from coordinate 39,433 downwards.
TGGTTGATGGTGAGTTGCAAAGATGTCTGCAACTTGACTTCAAGGATTTCAATGGAGAGTTTGAGGTCACTAAGGACATTCAACAAGAGTTCCTGGTGGTTCTTAATGTAGAATTCAAAGAGTTTGATGATGAGAGACTTGTCCTTGGTGATGTGGTCGATGATGTCGATGGAGTCTCTGATGATGTAGCTCATCTCGTATGCTGGAAGGGATATCTGCTGGAGAATATTTAGCACCAATGGGATACGTTCTTCAAAGTCGTAAGCCAAGATGGTCTTTGCCAAAACAGTGACTAGCTTATGGCACTTGACAGTCTTGGATGCAAGCATCTCTTCAAAACGGTGCATGTCAGAGACAATGACCTTGATGAGCATTCTGTAGATTCTTACAGGGAGGTTCTCGAACTTGGTTCCATTCAGAGACTGGAAAAGCTTAGCAATTGCCACCAAAGCGGAGTTTTCTGCCTTCTTGTGCACTTTGGAGAGGATAGTCTCAGTGGCTGCGTAGATGATCTCCTGAGAAAGAGGGACCGCTGTGCCGAGAACGACCAAAAGAGTGTGTGCAGAGACGTGAGCGTCTGGGTTAACACTAGTGAGAAGCTTAGCGCATACCTCCAAGGTCAATGGAACGATAACGTTCATGGACTTCTCGTTGGTGGAGAGACCGGCGATAACGTTGATGGCGGTACATGTGAAGAAGAGCAACTGGTGGGAGTAGATGATGTTCTTCGAGGTAGAATCCTCGAGGTACTTAATGTACAGGTTGAAGAAGTCGAGATCGCTGAAAAGCTTCACCATGGAGGCACTTGTTGGTGATCTATCGGAGTTCTTGTAGCCGCCGAGACCTGCAAAGAGAGGTGGAAGTTTGGACACCTCGAGGATACGCTTGAAGATCGGTGTCTGGTAATAATTGACAGTACTGAGAAGCAAGTGTTCAGCGTTGTGAATGTGAATCTGGAAACGACGAACAAGCCATTCAGTAGCCTGGATGGCTGGAGCCAAGTGCCATCTTGGGGATATCAAGGACAAGTAGGCGTTGACGGCGTTGTCGAGGTTCTTGTTCTCCTCTGCAGTTTGCACGTTTCTGTCGACATTGATGGAGGTCTCAGAGAACAGAGAGTTCTTGAAGAAGGCAAATCTCTTGTCAACTGTGATGAGTTCTTCAAGCGCCTCGTATGCATTTGCGTAGATTATTTCGTAGTCCTGTGTAGCTGCGACTTTTGGAGCGTAGATGAGGGAGACGGAGTGGATCTTCTGTCTCTTCTTTCTATCGAGCGCCACTGTGGCGGAACCCTGAGCGATATTACTCAGCTGAGCTGCCAACGACGACATTTTACTAGCGATGTGGGGAAGTGGTGGTGGGAATTGGGTTAAAAGTGTGAAGCGCCTACTATTTGATGTGAAGAGTTGTGAAGGTGAAGTTAGAAAAAAATTTGAGAGATGAGTTGCGCGAAACGCTCGATTGGGGAATTGCGCAAAAAACGCGCACGTCTCGTAAAGTGCTGCACGTATTGGCGTAAAACATCTCGCAACTCAACAAATGAAGCCTGTTTTGGGTCTATTTTGAGGCAGTTTGGTTTGAAAATTGGTCTTTGAGAGCTAAATTCTATTATCAAGGCTGCTGAAGAGGTTTTGGTCCGAGTATCCCAAATTTTCTCGAGATCTCGTTGTATTCCTCAGGCTCAGTCCCTTTTCACTCATCTACCCCACACTTTTAGCACCGCGAGAGTTGCTTGAGTCTTGGGACTCATTAATAATAGAGCTCAAAGGCCAATAAGCTATGATAGGATTATATATAGATATCCAGGTAGTCTCATATCTCTGATATCTCAATAGCACACCCCCAAATCTGTCAGCTTCCATCCGGAACGGCTAAATCGGGTCGCCCACACAATTTCGCCAGATCATCTTGTTAGCCGCAACTCAGCAAGCCAACAGGGTATATAAATGTGCAGATACCCACGTTCCTCAATGGATTTCCAGTCTCTCTATATCTCCATTCGCATTAGACAATCAACATCAAGATGCTCTCTAGCTCAATTGATCCAGAACAACTCGAAGACACGGTCTACTCCCAGACCCATTACCACGGCAACGTCGATATTAAGGACTCTGAGTTCGTCTCACAGAACAAATACGAGATCCCCAAGACTGGATTGAGCGAAGAAGTCACGTATAACCTCCTCCACAACGACTTGTCTCTGGATGGTAATCCAACTTTGAATCTGGCATCGTTCGTCAACACATTCAGCGGTGATGCTGCGAAGAAGTTGGCTGAAGAGAACCTCGTGAAGAACCTCGCAGATGCAGATGAGTACCCAACACTGATTGACATCACCCAGCGTAATGTCAGCATCTTGGGGAAATTGTGGCACGGTGAGAGTGGGAAACCCGTGGGGACAGCTACCACTGGCTCCTCGGAGGCCATCATGTTGGGAGGATTGGCAATGAAGAAAAGATGGTAGGCAAAGATGAAAGCCCAGGGGAAGGACTACTTCAGGCCCAACATCATCATGGGTGCAAACGCACAAGTTGCTCTCGAGAAGTTTGCGAGATACTTCGATGTCGAGGCGAGATTGATTCCAGTGACCAAGGAGTCCAAACACGTTTTGGATATCTCCAAGATTGAAGAACAGGTTGACGAGAACACTATTGGTATCTTTGTCATCCTCGGATCTACCTACACCGGTACCTTTGAGAATGTCAAGGAGGTCAGTGCTTTATTGGACAGCATCCAGGAGAAGAAGGGTTTTGATGTCCCGATTCACGTTGATGGTGCCTCTGGGGCTATGGTTGCTCCGTTCCTCTTCCCTAATCTGGAGTGGGACTTCAAAATCAAGAGAGTCTGCTCCATCAACACTTCGGGGCACAAGTTTGGTTTGACAACTGCGGGTCTTGGTTGGATTATCTGGAGAGAGCAGTCGATGCTTCCTGAGGAGTTGATCTTCAAGTTGAGATACCTTGGGTCTGTGGAGGAGAGTTACAATCTCAACTTCTCGAGACCAGGATACCAGTCCATCCATCAATACTTCAACTTCCTGAACCTTGGCTTTGATGGATACAAGAAGATTCACCATGCATCTTTGAGAAACGCCAGGGTGCTGTCAAACTACCTAGAGAAGACTGAGTACTACGAGTGTGTCTCCATCATCCACAGAGAGAAGGGTGATTACACCTATGACAGCTCCAAAATCAACCAAAACATTTCAAACCAGGAGAATGATGACAGCTTCTTCAACAAGGGTCTTCCAGTTGTCGCCTTCAAGTTCACAGATGTTTTTGCAAAGCAGTACCCCAACATCCCTCAGGCCATTGTCTCTACCCTGCTGAGAAAGAGAGGTTGGATCATTCCAAACTACCCACTCCCACCAAGCGAGGAGGATACGGAGATTCTCCGTGTTGTTGTTCGTGTTGAGCTCTCTGATGACTTGCTCTACAGACTGGTTACCGACATCATCAGAGTCACTGAGTCCCTTATCAAGAGCCATGAGATGTACCAGAGAAGTATCAACGCAGAGTCCGAAGCCTCCCAGAAGAACTACATCTACGAACTCCTCAACGCCATTGCCAGTGGTGGAGAGAACAGTTCGGATACGTTGGAGCAACTTGCGGACCACAAGGAGAACCACCACTCCACATTCAAAGGTACTTGCTGAAACTTGAGAGTCATAGTATAGTTGGAAGGAGTCATCTCAAGCGGTTATCTAGTGCACCGCGAATCGATACTTTTAAATGGCGCGATAATTGTGTAAAGGCGTGAAAAAGAAATTTGAGCCAATCAAAGATCTGAGATTTGTCAACTGTAAGGCACCATTTGTAAACAAAGCTGCACTGCTGACACATTCTCTTCGTAAAGCTCCATCAGCTCATTGTTCCTCAGCTTGCATAGAAAGACAGGAGACGATATATAAAGCCGTTTGACTCCCCATCCTCATACTACCATCGTTCACATTCCTCAAAAGAGCTCATCTCATATCAGACCCAGACGCCACCCAAACACAACTACACAATTACACTCCCACACACAATGATCTACTCCATCACACGACACCTCATCGCTGCTTCGGTCCTAGCTCTGGTATACCAGCTCAGCGGTGGCAGAATCTCTGTTGTTCTGCTTTTAGCATTCGCATACTTCTTCTACATCAAAGAGCTCAGCATTAAGCCATCACAGGCCACTCAAGACGCCACCCCACTCAAGACAGATGACAAACTTACGCACAAACACAAGAATGGTAACGGAGGTTGTGGGAAGCTCTGTACGTGTAAGGACAAAAAGAAGACACAGAAAAAGACACTCTCATCACTCATGTCCAAGAAGGGATTCGGTAAGACTGCTAAGACCACTGACTCAAACAATGAAGTAGCCATTGATTTCACCACTGCTTTTGCCAAACCATGATGGTAACCTTCACCCTTCACTCACTTGTCCTCATATCAAGCGTGGGATGAGCACTGCCATGGTGCTTGTGCATGATATCCTCAAATGGTTGTGATCTGTACCAAGGAAGTCGGTTGAATATATGGTCCATGGTATCTACAACTGGTAAGAAGTGATCACGATGAGATGTTTAACATGACAGAATTGGTGATTCGTTCATGAAAGACTTGAGTAAATCGAGCTAGCAGTGATTTACCTTGCACAGAGACCTTTGTACTACCCAACTAATAGCATTCACCTTTCAGCATGAGATCTATCGACTCGTAGATTGTCATTGCCGGTGTTATTTCAACGTCTTTGAAGAATGTTAACTAGGGACAGATGGAAGAATGGAAGAATCCTTCCTAGGCACAGTCGATGACTATGATGATGTCATCAGCGTTTCCTGTTTTTTTACACCCAGACATCATAAGATGCCAAGTGTTTGGGTTAATGTTCGGGTGCATCAACACCCGTACATCATCAACCCTAGGATCCACTCACTCAAGCACGTCTTTCCTATTTATTGATGTAAAAAGGCGGCTATTGTGATTAATGAAGGATAAATGATAGTGATCTACTCTATTATTGATGATATAAGACGTTAGAAGTGCCTAACTTGGCAGGTATATTTGCAGTGAATGTGATGGTCACCATCTGAAAACCTAGATCTGAAAGTTTGACGTTGAGAATTGGAGAAATAGCAAATCACAAACACGTAAAAAGTGCTCAATTCCGCCCCAAAAGATGTTTTAAGCCGATAGAAGTACCATTATTAGAGGGAAGAGAGTAAATAAACCCTTGAGAGGTTGTCAAAAAAGGTCTTTTGCGCAAGGAAAAATGAGGCGACTTCGACCAGCTTGGACAATGCAAAGGGGTTCGGAACTCCAGAGCGTTTCGAGAAGCAAACTGAGTAAGAGATTGTACTAGCTGTGTGGATAAAGTTTCAATGTAAAGATTGGGTTCGAAAATCATCCCTTATAGCGATATTCAGGGAAGTAGTATAAGACTTGGCACCACCAAAACCTCACGATGTGAATACTCGTAGTGCTCCAGAAAGACCTGTATATACACGAGGGTGCTGTGTAGGGTCAAAGTCAATGAATGAATTGTCGTTTTCAGGATCAATGATTGAAATTGAATCCAAGTCCTGAATGTCATTTCCATGAGAAGTGTTGATGTAACCAACAGACTTGATGCTATTGGCGTTTCCTTCACCAGAGTGAGCACTGAGTGATGGTTCTTGAGCATGATGATGATGATGATCTTCTATAGTTTCCATCTCACGAACACACCTGTTGATGGACTTCCAAATGATGGCCCATCTCTGTGGACCGATGAGGGGATCCGTATAAGGGAGTCTGGCATAACTCAGATCATCTGATAACCAGCTGTTGCAGTTATTTGAGACCAAGGTAGATCCATCAAATGAAAACTTCACAAGATGGATGTCTTTGTAGATTTTTGTAATACTCTCAAAGGCATCAGGGAACATCATAACGTCACGAACGAAAGTCAAGAGGTAATTGGGGAATGTATGGATTACTTTGCGCACAGGGGTTCCGGAGTGTGAGCTGGTATCGTTGAGAACAACTGTCTTGAAGTCTTTTGTGAGGAGAAGAGGGAGATATAGATAACAATATTCACTGTCATTGTTGGAGGTGTTGTAATTGTAGTCATTGTAATCGTTGTAATTGTAGTCAGGGGCTAAAGTCGGAGAATCCCAGGGTACGCCTTCAACGGGCTCCAAGCGGGCAAATCCTCCGTATCTTTCTTTGAGAAATTTTTCAATCCTCCTAATAGACATTTGAGCAGGTAAGGTATCTTCTGTGCTCAAGAATATCATTAAATGGCAGATGAATGTGGATCTGAAGGAGAAGTTTGAAGGGTGAGATCTGAAATCAGTGAGGGATCTTCCGCGAACCCATTCGATGCCATCAACAATCACACGCCACTAGCCAAGCCAAAGCCACGTGTGTATGCCGATGCCACTTGATTGGAATTTATTGAAACTTTTCACCTCTTGTCCATCGAATTCTGGGTTCGATCATAACAGAAAGATCACATACAAAGATGAAAATTGCATTCATCCACCCTGATTTGGGAATTGGAGGCGCCGAGAGACTCGTTGTTGATGCCGCAGTGGGGCTTCAGGATGAGGGACACGAGGTGACTATCTACACTTCCCACTGTGATCGTTCCCACTGCTTCGAAGAGGTGAAGAACGAGACGTTGAAAGTGAAAGTTTACGGAGACTTTCTGCCCACGCACCTCGCAGGCCGTTTCAAGATCGTGTTTGCCTGTTTGAGACAACTGGTGCTTCTTCTTACGATGGTTATCAACGGTGAGGTTAGCGAGTACGACTACTTCGTGGTGGACCAATTGAGTTTCTGTCTCCCGTTGTTGCACATGTTCCATGAGTACAGAGCTCGTATCATGTTCTATTGTCATTTCCCAGACCTCAAGCTCGCCTCGCACGACACACTTCTCAGAACGCTGTACAGATTACCCTTCGACATGTTTGAACAATTCTCGATGGCTGCAGCTGATAGTGTTGTCGTTAACTCTGAGTTCACCAAGAGCGTGTATGATGAGACATTTGTGATGATCAAGGACTTCAAGCCTCCAAAGGTCATATATCCATGTGTGTCCCTGGAGAAGGAGGAGGTTGATGAGAGCACAACAGCATTGGTCCAGAACCTTCTGAATGACACACCTTTCTTCCTATCCATCAACAGATTCGAGATCAAGAAGAACGTTGACTTGGCTATCAAGGCCTTTGCCAAGTTCCAAGAGACGAACCAATCGGCCAAACTTGTTGTCACTGGTGGATACGATCACAATCTTGAGGAGAACATAATCTACTTACAACAACTTGAACAACTTGCCGAGAAGCACAACTTGCACACACTGACCATATTCAGAGACAGCTACAGCACATACACAGATCCATCACTTACCGTTCCTGCCTACGACGTTCTTTTCCTGCCGTCTGTGCCATCTGCTTTGAAAGAGACGGTTCTTTCCAAGGCATCCATGCTTCTTTACACACCATCATTCGAGCACTTCGGTATTGTTCCATTGGAGGCGATGAAGTTTGGTACACCAGTGCTGGCGATGAACAACGGAGGTCCAGTCGAGAGTATCATCCCATTGGATGAGGATCCAGTGAACGGAACTGGATGGTTGGAAGAAGAAGACGCTACAGTTTGGGCCAAGCGAATGAGCGATGCTCTGAGGTTGAACAAATCGCAAATCTCCAAGAACGGCATGAAGCAGGTTGAAGCCAAGTTCACGAGAAAAGTCATGACTGAAGCATTTGAGATCAACATGTTGCAGACTCTGAAACAACCGTACCGTAAGTACACCTGGGAGAGACTCTTTGGTCTTTGGAGAGCTCCATTCTATCTCGCCTTGAGGCATTACATGGGGTTCAACAAGGTGTTTGTGTGTGTCCTCATCGGCTTATCATTCCTCCCACCAAGTGTGTTCCAGTTTATCGGTATTGTGGTCCTTGGTGCTCTCTACTAGGCTAAGCCAGAGCTGTTTGCATACGTCATGAGTTGATATCTAGCAGCTAATTGAAACGAACAAACGAACCAAATAAACAAACATCAAATAAAGAAACACTACTATACATATGGAGAACCGAGAATTGAAGATGCAGCACCACTAACTCACCTTGACTGTGGCATCTGTTGCATGTGTTGAGCTTGTTGCTGTTGCTGTTGCTGTAATTGCTGTAGTTGTTGTTGCTGCTGCTGTTGCTTCTTCTGCTACAATTGTTGCTGCAACTGCTGCTGCTATTGCAACTGCTGCTGTTGCAACATCTTGTGTCTCAAGGCAGCCTGTTGAGCCATCAATTGCGAGTTTCTGTTGGCAGCCTGCTGTTGAGCCAGGGCGGCAGCAGCGGCACCTGGGGTAGTTTGTGTCTGTGGTGGGACAACTACTTGCTGAGGCACACCTTGTGCAGCCTGCATTTTGTTCACCATGATTCTGTGTGGAGGTCTCACAGCAAACATGTAGTCATTTGGATGGTCCACGTTGTACACCGCAGTACGTCCATGGAACCCACCAAACCCATTGCTGTTTGTGATTCTTGGAAGAAGAGCACCGGCAAACATCTCACGCATACGCAAAAAGTTGTTTCTCACTCTTGTAGGAACAAGCACTTTACGCTCCAATGGCATAGGCAACGATCTGGTAACACCTGCCAGCACCTGTTGGGTCTCTTCGTCCGAGTCCAAAGTGGCAGAGTCAGCATGAAGGGCCTCGTCTTTGGCTTCCTGAGCCTTAGCGGCCTGTCCTGCGATCTTCACCTGGTTTCTATGCTGGTATGCGGCCAACAGCTCATCGTACGATGCTGAACGACCAGGAACAGCACGCTTAGCACCCATGGAATGAGTTTTACAAGTAAGGGATCTTGCACAAAAGCCACCGTCGGGCAGGGCAACACCACACTGTCTCTCCACATCGACTGGGCCTTTGTTCTTCTGGTTGGCTTTCTTCTTGGGTTTTGCTGGCTGTGTCGAGGGGTCCTTCTTGGGCTTCTTGGGCTTGGATTTGGTGGTGCTTCCCGGAGTGTCATCAATCACGATAGGAGTGGACTCTTTCTCCAGTTTACGCTTCTTACCGTTAGCAGCCTTATCATCAGCATTGGCAGTTGAGGAAACCATGGCGCGTTCTTTCTCCTTATCCTTCTGCTGTTTGGTATCAAGACACTGTTTGATATGTTTTCCCAAGTGGTGTGTGAGAATGGGTCTGTTACAAAGAGTGCAGACTCTGTACTGGAAGCTTTCTGATAGTGGTGCCTGGAGACCCAAGTCGTTCTTGAAAGGGGACTCTTCTGAGAGAGTAGCGGACTGAGTGAGTGTCTCCAGATGAAGACCAAGGTCTTTCCAGTTGAACTCCTGGGAATCCTTGCGGGTTTCGAGTGAGGGTTTGAGCCCTTTGATAGTAGCGTCCTGACCAAAGGATTGTGGGACGGAAACGGTGTCTAGGCCAGAGGTCATTCTCTGGTGGGGGGAGGGGAATGAAGGGGATACTTGACTGGTAGTAGAGTGGAAGGGGAGACAGCTCTATCTACTCACAACTGCAACTAATCAAAACAAACGACACGTCAAAAAGCGTGTTTGCCGAAATCGTGAGACTTGTTACCCTCTTTACCTCTCACTAAAGCGAAAATGCTCAGTTGACGAGGAAAGCAGCGTTGTCCGGGTAACACGATAAAACATCCATACACCAACCCTCACCAGCCACAGTACGTCACCGATTAGCAATAATGCGCCACACCGGGCAAAGACAGTTCAGTTCGGTTGATCAACAGCTGAGGAAGTTGTTGATGAAAAGTACAATTGAGTGAGACTAAGTGCTCTTTTTCTAGCTCTAAGAAGTACCATTCATAATCACACAATGCTTTACCAGAGAGAGGCATACATTGCTCGCTTGGCCGTACAGAAGGCTGCTCTCCTCACACAGGCTGTGAGTGAAGAGGTGCTCGCCCACAAGGCTTCCAACACCATCACCAAAGAGGACAAATCTCCAGTCACTGTGGGCGATTTCTCTGCACAGGCGGTGATTATCAACGCTATCAAGCATAATTTCCCCAACGATGAGGTCATCGGTGAAGAAGACTCGAAGGATCTGCAAGAGAATGCTGAACTTGCACAGAAGGTTCTTACCCAGTTGAAGAAGAACGAAGAGGCATACACCGCCAAGTTCGGTTCAACCGATCTATTGGGTCCAAGACTACAGTCAGTGGAGAGAGTGTGTGAAGTGATCGACATGGGTGCCTCTGAAGGTGGAAAGAAGGGAAGATTCTGGGCACTGGACCCTATCGATGGTACTAAAGGTTTCCTCAGAGGCGATCAGTACGCCGTGTGTCTGGCCTTGATTGAAGATGGTGTGGTACAGCTCGGTGTGATTGGATGCCCAAACCTCCCAGATGACTTCAAGAACACTACGTACAAAGGTGGGCTCTTCACTGCTATCAAGGGACACGGGTCGTACTACTCCAAGCTGTTTGATACCATCGAGGAAGATCTGACAAAGAGCCAAAAGATCGCCATGAAGAACGACTTGTCTTCCACGAGCGAGATCACGGTGTGTGAAGGTGTTGAGAAGGGCCACTCTTCGCACGATGACCAGTCCAAGATCAAAGAGTACCTCTCCATTCCAGCCACTCAGACTCTCAACCTGGATTCACAGGCCAAATACTGTACACTCTCCAAGGGACTCGCAGAGATCTACCTCAGACTACCAGTGAGTGCATCATACAGAGAGAAAGTGTGGGACCATGCTGCTGGTAACGTACTCATCACAGAGAGTGGTGGTGCTGTTACAGACATGACTGGTAAGGAACTCAACTTTGGTGAAGGTCGTTACCTTAACAGCTCAGGAGTCATTGCTGGATCCAAGCAGTTCCACTCAAAGGTGATTGAGGCTATCAAGGCTACCATTGCATGAGGGCTGAAAATTTCATGTACTTGCTTATAGATGAACACCACTGAAAATATGTGCCAACTCATCATACTCCCTTTCCGGAAGCCGACTCTCAGAGGCAACCCCATTACACACTACTTTAGTGGGGAAGTTTCTCCAGGTGTGGATGAATTCTTGATCCGTCATCATCCCTCCTGTCAACTCTGTAGCTTTCGGATTGAACCACACTGTGTCCAATCTCGGGTTGAAGCCATCACCAGTAGCATACTCTACTTTAATGAACCCCAACGCCTCAAACACTACGATCACCTCTTCACAGTCGCTCCAACCATCACTAAGCTCACTTACTGGTACGCGATGTTTGGAATATCTGGAGACATTCACCAAGAACAACAGGAGGTCGTAAGCGTTTCGTACCCCGTGGGTTGTTACGTAGTCAAATGTGTCGTTGTCTGCATTGTATATCAGTTTGGTTTCGTTTTGAAGTCGTGTTTTCAGATATGGAGCCAGAGAATTGAATTCCAATTCAGGAAGACCCTTCCAAACTTCTTGGAATGAAATTGGACCCTCATGGCTCTTGATGAGTCTATAAGCCTTCGAGTATAGAAACTCAGCGGGTTCGTCGTAGTTCTCGTGGACAGTCATTTTGTTGATGGTTAATTCGTTGATGGTTTCGGAACTCAAATTAGCTGGAACATTATAAAAATAGTAGACATCAAAATTTCAAGGTAATCGGCTGGCGACTTAAGATCATGTTTCTGAGAGATTAACTCGATGAGCTGTTATCTCGTCACTCCTCATTACTTGACGACTTGACGCTTCGGAAATAAGACGGAGATAACGAGACACTCCCAAGCTCCCAAGTACTATACGTCAATCAATCAAATCTCACTACACTATCGAAAATCAGTATAAATGGGTTCAGATTTTATAACAAAAGATCACATGGCTATAAAACTTCATCTAATTTCAACAGCTCACCCACTTAACTCGCTAGTTTTGAATGGCAAACACATATTATCTATCTTTACGAAAGACAATGCATTTAGTCCTGCTTCAAAACCTGCTCGAACTGACCCTTGGATGGCTTAGCAGCCTTGGAGTCAGCCTTCTTGGAACCGAGCTTCTCAGCAGAGAAAGCCTTAGCGTATGGGTTCAATCTGAGGAGAACCTGCTTGTTCTTGAGTGGGTTCTTCTTCAAAACGTGAGTACGCTTCTGGGTTGGCTGACCAGCTGGTCTGACAACGGCCTGGATCTCAGAAGAGTTGATGATTCTGGTAACATCGGCGTTGGAGATGATGTTGGCTGGGAGAGAGTAGTTGGACTTGGAAGAAGCAACGGACTCGGAACCCCAGACAGCGTCCAACTTGGCGAAGGCGGACTCGGTCCAGATGACGAATCTACCCAAGTGAGCACCTGGAGCCAACTGCAACAAACCGAGGGAGGCGACGTTAGCGGTCTCAACACCTGGGATGTTTCTGAAGGCCTTGACGATACCGTTGTCCTCAGCGTAGACAACCAATGGACCACGTCTCTGGGTGTATCTTCTACCTCTCATCTTACCCTTACCAGCTCTGAGCTTCTTGGACTTGATGACCTTGACAACGTCTCTGTGGGCACCGACAGCCTTCAAGACAGCAACAGCCTCCTTGGTCTTCTTGATGGACTCAACCTCGGAAGAGACAACCAATGGGACCTCTGGGATCTGCTCAACTCTGTGACCTCTGGCCAAGACCAAAGAAGCAACGGCGGAGGCAGCAATGGCAGAAGCGGTAGCGTATCTCTTCTCGTTGTGGTTGACCTTGACGTTCCACTTTCTCCAGGTCTTGGTTGGAGCGAACATACGACCACCACGACACATGTTACCGAAAGCGGCCTGACCGGAACGGTGAGTACCACCACCACCAACACGTGGAATACGGGCAACAGCACGACCGGTACCCCAAGACTCAGCAGAGGTCTGGTGACCAGCGTTCTCAGCGACGGCGTAAGCCTGTCTCTTGTTCTTGTTCACAGCGGTGAAGACGGAGTGGACAATGTCTGGTCTGATTGGGGCAGAGAAGACAGCTGGGAGTGGCAAAGAGGACTGGGTAGCCTCACCGGAGGTGGAGTAAACGGTAACAGTTGGACGAGCAACGGACATTGTGTCTGGTATCGATGTGTAGTTGAGCTTCTTTTCCCAAGCTTGAGTGTTGAGGAGGGGAACCAGTGAAGAAAAGGGCAAAAATTTTTCACCTCCCACTCACAGTTCGCGAATGGCTGCAGGAGTGAATTTTTTTTTCACGTTCTCCGAGGGATGGTGTACGGGTGCTTACATATACTGGTAGGGGACACACACTCATACCGATGTCTATCACAGTTTCTTCTATATAACCTGCTTGGCTCTCTCGATGATCTGCTTTTCACAGCGTACAAGTTGGGCTGCAAGTTTCTCTCTGTATCCACCTTTCTTGATCAGGCGTGGGAGATCGAGATCGTTCTTGTAAAGCTTCTCTCTGCTGTCAACGACGTCCTTCAGCAGCTTGTAGGCCTTCTTGTTCGAGGTGGTAAGGACAGAGATCTCAGGCTCATTCTTTTGAAGGAACTTGTGTAGCTCAGGCTGTTTCATAGCGAGTAGTCTGAACAAAGCATATGTAAGAGGACTTGGCTCACCGTTGTAGCAAAGCCTTATCTCCATCGCCCAACTTGGGATGTCGTCCTCTTCTTCTGGATCTTCCTCATCTTCATGTTCATCATCACCTCCACAGCACCCGTCTTGACAATCATCTTCCTCGCCACCACAGTGCTTCATTTTCTTGACCAGATATTCTCTTGTTATCATGTATCCGGCCTCTTCCCACCATTGGAAGTGCTTAGAGTACTGCTTGTCCTTCTTCAGCTTCAGTAATTGCATACCCAAGCTGACAACATCGTTGGTGTTCTCTGGAATGACAAACCCATATTTGGACAACAGTACCACGTTGCTGAAGTCTCCATATGTGTTGAAGATCTCATCACCTTTAGATACGGACTTGAACAAGACAATGTCACAACAGTCTTCAGGGTGTACTACCTTCTTCTCATCGAAGAGCGTAATCTTTGGTCCACTGTAATGTTCTTCCTCTTCTTGCTCCTCCTGTTCAAATTGCTGTTTTTGGTCTTCCAAAGATTGTTCTATAAGCTCAATGAAATCTTCCAATGGACCTTCAAACTCAGGCTCTGATTCACTGTCATCGTCCATCTCATCTTGAGGTTCCTCTTCTTCATCCTCCTCCCCCTCATCTTCTTCTTCGTCATTCTCCTACTCGCTCTCCTCTTCATCACTTCCCTGCTCTCCCTCTTCGAACTCCATGTCTTCCACGAAGTCATCTGGAATGTGGTCACACGCTCTAGCACCACACTTGACACACACGTCGAAATAACTCTCAAATCTTGCATTGTTTCTCACAGTGTGGTTGAAGAGATCCGCACCGGGACACAGTGCAACCTGATGGAACTCATCAATTTCAAAATCTCTCGAAGCAACAGCATGACTGATGGCAATGAAATGGTGGTATCTCTCCTTGATCTCCTTATCGGTCTTGTCAATGATATCCAACTCATATGGGATTGTGATGGCTCCGGCACTGGATTCGTACTGGTTGATTGCAAATGTACACGCTCTTTCAAAAGCGTCCTAGTTATCCGATTCATCCAGAGCACCCATCATTTCCAGTTCCGATCCTTGGAAGATCAACTTTTGGGCTTTGTTCCACAGTGAAGGCGGCACGATGGGAATACCATTGGCATCGGTGTATTGGATAGACTGGATGTATTCCTTCCATGGGGACTCTTCCAATCTGTGTTTCTCGTATATGAAGGCGATTACGAGGGCCATTGCGCCTTCAATACCTTCTTCAATGATCAAGTTGGACACACATGAGGCCTGGAACGAGAAAAGCACCTGTTTGGGTAATCTCAACAAAACTGTTGGCTCTTTATGGACATTGGATTCAATGTCTTCCTTAGCGAAGACTCCTACTCCTCCTAGAGGGGAGCGTTTCAACTCGAGCAGTTCAGAGTTCCAGAAACCATCGTTGTCGTAGATCCACTTCAAGACGGTCTCTGCGTTTTTCAGGGAGGTGTTTGACATCTTTAGATGATAAGTGTTAGATTTCAGAGATCCACAAGTCTGTACGATGATGATCTCGCAGAAAATTTCCCTGCTGGAGGCTCCGTTTTTTTTTTTCTTTTTCCTGATTACCAAACCCCGAAGTTATGGGTCGATCAGCTTCTTTTCTCCACATTTACACCCTTCTCTCTACTCATTTGCCACCCGTATTGCTGTGATCTCAATCGGTCCTATCAAATCATTACAATGACAATAAAACTAGCTATCATCGGAGCCAACGGGAAAGTGGCCACCTGCCTCGTGAAGAGACTCTCTCAGTTGACCTCTGAGTTTGACACCACCGCCTTCATCAGAAGTGCAGAGCAAGCACCAAAATTTGAGCAACTCGGGATCAAACACTCCACTGAGATCAACATCACAGACTCAAATCTCAAGCAGATCACGAGTGCATTGAAAGGGTACGATGCAGTGGTCTTCAGTGCTGGTGCCGGTGGTAAAGGTCTGGATTTGACGTTCTCTGTGGATCTGGACGGTGCAGTGAAGGTAGCAGAGGCAGTGAAGGCCAACAAAATTGAGAGGTTTGTGCTTGTGAGTGCAATCAAGGCCGATGACAGAGAGTTCTGGTGGGATGGCCCAATTCGTTCGTACTACATTGCTAAGAAGTATGCCGATGAAATCATCAAGGGAATGGATATCAACTGGACAATCTTACAGCCTGGAGCACTGATCGACACACCGGGTATTGGTAAGATCATGGCACCTGAGAAAGTGAATGGGTATGCTGATGCTTACAAGGCGAAGACTGTGGAGGGCAAGATTGACATCCCAAGAGACGACGTTGCTGCAACCATCATCGAGTGCTTGAGGCTCGAAAACACAAAGAGAAAAGTAATCCCACTACTATCTGGTGATGAGACAATTGTGGAAGCCCTCAAGAGCATTTGATTATGATTTTTATGGAAACAATGCAACTTCCTTCTCCATATCGATACATTGATTGATTGTAAATAAGACGCATCAGCCCTCGGAATACCCGGAAGTCACGCGATTTTTCAACATCCGGCTTACATCGCGGCCGTTTCGAAGGAGCACCACAGAGTTTTTCAGAGACGGTGGGCGATGGACCTCTCTGCTAAAGTAGAGGAGCTGGAGAAGACAGTCACCCCACATCCGAGTACCCAGCAAGATGCTCAGACAGTCCTCTATCAGGTGTGCTCGTTCCATCCACACAGTCCGTGTGCTCCTGGCCCCTAAGACATCGGGTCCAAAGGCCAGTGCCCAGGGATTCAAGAGAGGTGATTCCGGTAACAAGACCACTAGAAAGTCTGCAGGTTCTTTCAGATTCTTCGAAGAGCACGTCCATGCCGGTCGCTATGCTAAGAAGGCAGAGGCACAATTGCAATCTACTGTTCCATTCACCACAAAGCTCAGCGAGGGCCAACTCACACATTACACAGAGTTGCAGAAGCAGAGGCTCACACATTGCGGTGCTTTCAAGAAGGACCAATTCCAGGAGATCTTCAAGACACCTGTGTCCATCGTGCGTCCAGAGACCAAACTGATAGAGGAAGTTATCACTAAGGCCGCCACTACACCATCAAAGTCCAACAAGGTATGTCTCGTTGGTGAGCGTGGTATTGGTAAGTCCACTTTACTCGCCCAGGGTCTGGCTATCGCCGTGGAAAACGAAGACACAGTTGTGATTCCAATCTCACACGCCTTGAGACTTGTTGATGGTTCGAACGACTACTGGTTCGACTCCAAGCTCAGCACATACACACAGCCAATGTACACCAAGCGTCTCTTGGAGAAGATCCGTCATGTCAACGCCCAGTCACTGGCCAAGATCAAACTGTCGAAGGAGTACACCATCGATTCCACTGCTAAGGGTAGAACTGCTTCCAAGTTCAGCACCCAGCACACACTACTCGACCTTGTGAAGGCTAACGTTACAGGAAGACAGCGTGGCCAAGTGTTACAGATCTTGTTTGACGAGTTGCTCATCCAACAGTCCGCCCCAGTGGTGGTGTCCGTGGACAACTTCAGTGCCCTCACAGCCAACCCAGTCACCGCATACAAAGACTCTGAGAACCAGCCATTGGGATTGAACCAGTTCCAGATCACAGACTTCCTTTTGAAACTCACAAGCGGCCAGAAATTCTTCACAAAAGGTGCCGTGATCCTCGCTACTTCTGCAGATGACAGAGCCACACTCACACTTGATGCTGCTTTGGGACTCGCTAAGCCTACGGCCTACACTAGCAACTACAAGTACAAGGCCTCAATCGCCGAGCAGATCAAGGACGTCCAGCCTATCCAGGTGGGGAAGCTCTCCAAGGAGCACTCTAGCACAATCGTCTCACTTTTGAAAGAAGCTGGCGCCTTCAGAGCGGACGAGCTGCAGAACAACACACTCGAGCAACTCGCTGCCCAGAAGTACGTCTTGTCCGGTAACGGAAACCCACTCGAGCTCTTCAGATCTGTGGTGATGTACTTGTGAGCTGGAGAACAGAACAGAACAGAACAGAACAGAACAGAAAACGACCTTGTATATACTACTGAGTAACATGTGCACTGCCATGTATTAGTAATGTAGACAGATAAACAGGGAATGGTGAACAGAAAAAGCGCTCATCATCTCGTGTTCCCTTAACTCAACTGCCCACTCCCATCCCGGCTAGTTGTGCCCGCGCAGGCCAGAAAACATGAAAAAAAGAGCCCCCGAAGACCAACCCTCTCTTTAAAAGGATCCTCACCGCCGCCCATTTCTCCCATCCTCTTCCCACGTGGAACTTCACTGTTCCCTTACAGAACTCACAAACACACTAATTTGCTAGCCAAGCATGACAGAACAGAGCCGCCCGCGCAGAAGAGCCGCTAAGGTCGACTACACAGAGCGTACCACCATCGAGCCCGTGACGGTGGAATCCACGAGTAGTAGTGGGAAGGAGAAGAACAAAGACAAAGACAAGGATAGCGGTAGCTCCAAGAAGAGACCACGCGAGCGCTCAGCCACCAAGGAGAGCTCACCGGCTGCGACACCGAACAACAATAATAACAGCACAGAGGACGACGACTTCCCGCTCAACTGGCAGCCACCCTCACTTCATCAGGCGGAGAAGTTCTCCCATGTACCCAACCTGTAGGGCGCTTTCATCAGGGACGGTGTGGAACTCGTGCTCAAAGACGGAACAGTGATACGCAAGAATGACAACATCTATCTCGTGTGTGAGCCGCCGGGCGATCCGTACTATGTTGGCCGCATCATGGGGTTCGTCAAGAAGGAGAAGAAAGAGAAGCAACAGCACCTACAGCAGATCGCCGTGGCCAAGGGAAAGGAACCCGCGGATGGGTATCTCTTCAAGATCAACTGGTGGTACCGCAGCAGAGACATATCGAAGCACTCATCAGATACTCGTGTGCTGTACGCATCGATGCACTCAGATACATGTCCTCTACAGAGTTTCAGAGGCTTCTGTATGGTGAAACACAAGGACGAGATCGATGACATGGAAGAGTACAAGACACAGCCTAACCAGTTCTGGTTCGACAAACTGTTTGATCGTTACATGATCAAGTTTTACGACGTCATCCCAACTCTTGCAATGGAACATCTTCCTCCTAATTACAAAAAGGCCCTGAACAAACGTTTTCAATACATCTTTGTCGAGTTGGGTAAGAGCAAAGACATGCTACAGAGACCAAGAAACTGTGTGAAGTGTAATCAGTGGTCTACCAATAACGACTCCATCTCCTGTTGTGAATGTGATGACATGTACCACATGCTCTGTCTCGATCCACCTCTTTTGAAGAAACCTGCAAGAGGTTTCGCATGGACTTGTATCAACTGTACAAGAAAGCTCGAGCAGAGGAACGTTGCCGTGGAGTTTGCCCGACTCACAACGAATAACAGCGCTGCATCTTCCAACCCATCATCAGTACCGCCTTCGTCAAGCGCCGACTCTGAGGATACCGTGATGACAGACGCCAAACCTGAGATCAAGGAGACCCCAATTGACCATGCACCACTCCCTCCATATGAAGAACTCGCCATCAAGTTTTTGGAGAAGGACAAACAACTTTCGTTCATCCAGAGAAGAAATCTTGAAGAATGGACTTACAGATATCTTGGTATGCACGCCAAGTTGGAAGATGCTCTAGATCTCTAGGATAGACCTTACCCTCGTGCAGCTTCCAGACTCGGTACAAAGCATCAGTTCAGTGACATGATCCCATGGTACAACCACACAGTACAGTATTACGACTACAGTGAGTTACAAGAAGAGTTCCAGACTCCAAGCATGTTCAAGAAACCTAAACCTCAAGGTGGACGTAAGAAGAAGTTGGCACCAACGGCAGCTGAGTAGGAAGAGAGCAAATTTGTGATCAAACCGCTTCCAGTTCCTGACGAATACAAGGATCAGGATCCATCAGACTTCCCACCATGGTTACAACCACGCCCTAAGGGCTACATCGAAAGAGGTGGTGATGACACTGCAACTCTCATGTGGAAGCAACCCGATGAGAATGTACTCTCCGAGGAACAGTTACTCAAGTACATTGAAGAGTGTGCGCCAATTGCCAAGGATATGGATCTTCTACCGAACACACCGAACTTCATGGATGCTATCCTCAAGAACCTGCTCGAATGCCAGTATGACACAACCAAGGCAATGGAGCTGAACAAGACTTTGACCAGACAAACTCTCAAGGAACCAACTTTCTCATCTCTCGAAGTGAAGAGGTTCGAGAATGGTATCAAGAAATACGGATCAGAGTTATGGCCAACATTCAAAGAAGTCAAGTCCCAACCTTTCTCCATGATTGTCAGATTCTACTATCTCTGGAAGAAGACACCAAACGGTCATCTGATTTGGGATAACTTCGATGGTCGTAAGAAGAACATGACAGTACAAAAGACCGATGAGGAAGGTGAAATTGCCAATGCTGCTGATGACTCCTCATATGATGTCAAGAAATCTGCCAAGAGACGTTTCTGCTGTAAGTTCTGCAAGACTGAGGATTCACCACAATGGTTCAGATGTTTGGGACCTCACCACCTGGAGGACGATCCAAGTGTTGTACAGGCATTGTGTATGCGTTGTGCTAGACTATGGAGACGTTATGCTGTTCGTTGGGAAGACCCACTTGAGGTTATGAAGAAAGTCAATGTCAAGGGTGGGTCTAACTGGAAGAGAAGACTCGAGCAGGAACTCATTGACGATGCAGAATTGATCTTGAACACAAGAAAGGCGGCAATGAGTGGCGAGAAAGTGTCATACAAGAAGAAGGCGAAAAGGGAAACTACAATTGAGCTGGATTCAAGCCCGTCTGTCACACCTACTCCATCGAAGGATACCAGTGATAAGTCTGATAAGTCTAACGGAACACATTTAAAGAAGTCCAAGAAGAACAATTCGGCCCAGACATCAACACAAGAACATGAAGCTAAGCTTTCAGCGAAAGAGCAGCAGATGGTCAGTGATATTCGTGATCTTCTTGTTTCCAGTATCATTGCTGACACCAATGGGCACCCACTACAGGCTCAGATCATTGAGAGATTGTACAAGATTGCATCACCAGCATATAACCCTCGACTCAAGTTCAAGGAGTTTACTGCCCAGGCAATTGGACCAAACAACGGAGTACCACGCAAGGAGACCAAACCTTCTGCTCCAAAGGATGCTGGTTGTGGTGTTTGTCGAGTGTCCACCACCGAGGAGAACGCTCTTGTGTGTTATCATTGCAACATCTCAGTACACCCACAGTGTTATGGCCTGGAAGCTGGTGAAACACCCAACAAAGTGTGGTATTGTGACTTCTGCACCAATGAAGTCCATCCTTTGATCTCTACTGATCCTACGTGTGTGTTGTGCTCGAATCATGATGCTCCATGTACCATGAAGAGAACCAGCAATGGCAAATGGGTCCATGTTGCGTGTATGCTATTGACACCTGACATTCAAGTGCTCGATGAGAAGCTTATACAGCCCGTTGTTGGCCTTGATAAACATTTCGCAGAACGTGCAGTGGATCCAGTTGATGTACAATACTGTTGCAAAGTGTGTCAGAAGGAAGCCCCTATGAATGAAGTGCTGTCACAGAATGCATTTATCATTGGGTTTGAGCTTGTTCCAGATGATAAACTTGCCACCAAGGCTATCAAAGTTGGTAATGTCTCTGGACGCTTACAACCTGCGGTTGTGTGCTCGTCTCACAAGGAGAAGGAGTTCACCACGCCATTCATCAAGGCCTTTGAGGAAGTCAAGAGACCAAAATCTGTTGGTGGACCAACTACTGCCATTAGAGCATACTTGAAGGACTACAGAAAGTGCTCTGAGGTTCTTACTGGTGTTCAGGCAAGATTCAGAGATATTAAGAAGGCTGAAGCTGTACTGCATGGATTACCACTTGAGGATTCTGATGATGCCGTGAAGAGTGAGTTGGAGTCATGTCATCTGTGTCACAAGCACTACACGTTGAAGTGGATGCCTTACAAAGATGTACCTCACAGAATTTGCTATGCCTGTCACTTGAAGTCTGTGGAAAAGGATGATGATGGGGACGTTACTATGGCTGGTTCCGAAAGTACGCAGAACTTGATGAGCATCTTAGGAAAGCCTCTGAAAGTGGATCCTTCATATGGATTCAGTGGGCCAGATGACAAACCTGAACGTGTTCCTATCCCGATACCACCAAGCGTTGAGGAGGTTAACCCACCATCAGCTCCTGCAACAGTCAAGGCCAATGGTAACGGAGTGAAGAAGCCAAAGAAAATGGATGTTACTGCTAAGGATGAAACAGATGTCACCACAGATGTTGAAGTCACTCCTCAGATTGCTCAGCCTGCTACTTTTGAAGGTCCAGTACAGCCACAGCTTCAAGCTCTTCAACAACCACAACCACCAACGCTACCATCATTGAATACAACTGGTAATGGAACAGGACCTGCTTTGCCTACACTTGCCTTCTTCAAGAGAGACTTGCCTGCGCTGATTCCAAGCAACTCTACTGCATTCAACGATCCAGGTTTGAAGAGAAAGCCACTCCCTCTGCAAAATATTAGCGGGCTGAACATCAACCAGGAAACTGGGATTGTTCTACCACCATTACAGAGTGCCGTGAATGGGACAGCAGCAGTGACAAGACTTCCTACATGTGAATCGAGTGTGTCTACTTTGACAGAGACAAGTGAGGTTGATGTAAAGCAGAGTACACAGCCTGAGAGAGGCCAAGAGGAACAAAAGAAGATCAACAAAATGAGCATTGGTAACATTCTCGGATGAACAGTCACATTAAAGAATAACATTAAGATTTGCATTTTTATTCGATTGTGTAGATTGTGTAGATTCTGTAGATGTGTAAACCCTGATCTCTGATTGGCCGGGAAGGAGGAAATGATGACATAAGAACTGACACATAACACCCGAACACCCACTATCAACGATACGGGGAAAAGAAATTCACGAGCGATGGGTATAAGGAGGGAAAAAAAAAGGACAGAGAGAGGAGGGAAGGGACATTGAAGAGACATCAAACAGAGGAGTAAGAGGACAAACTTATACACAAAACGATGTTGAGAACACAGCTGAGACAAATATCACGCACTGGACTACTCAACACGCCGCTTTCCTTCGGTGTGCGCTACAAGTCGTATGTCCCAACACCGGACCAGATCAAGGACATCAAGAAGCTGGACCAAGTGTCTCCTCGCGAGATTGCCCAGATGTCCACCATCGACATCTTGCTCCCTGAGAACAATGCCCCTGTGAAGCCAAAGACCAAGAGACCTATTTTGTCCGATTCCAAGTTCGAGAACGAGTCGTATAAGATGTCCAAGTTCATGCAGACGGTGGGTGAAGTTGCCATTGCCACTTTGAGACTGGACATGGATCGTATTCGTGCCGGTCCAATCGCTGCCTCTGTGTACTACGCCGAGTGTAAGAAGCAAGGTTTGCAGTTTGAGGACGAGGAGTTGAGCAACAGTGCGAAGTTCTTCTACGAGGACTTGAAGCTTCCAAGAACGTTCTCGCAATGGTTCCAGATCACAGCTTTGCACACATGGATGTTAAGTGTGAGAATGAGAGCGATGCCGTTCAAGTACGGAAGAAACTACCAACAGAAGTTGATCGACAGATTCTTCAGAGACATGGAGTTGAGACTGCACGACGAGATGAACGTGAACTCCTCGAGAATCTCCGACACATACTTGAAGGACTACAACTCACAACTGAGAGGTCTTGTGTGCTCTTACGATGAGGGTTTCGCCACTGATGATGCCACACTGGCCACTGCTATCTGGAGAAACCTGTTCAACGCCAGAACGAACATGGACTTCTGCCATTTGGAGGCTGCTGTGAAGTACGTGAGACAGCAGTTGTACATTCTGTCGATGATGAGCGATAGAGACTTTGCCTTTGGTAAGTTCAAGTTCGCCGCACCAGACGTTGTTGTGAACAGATTCACACCTGAGCAGATTGAGGAGATGCGTGCCAGAGCCAAGGAGGAGTACGAACCAACCGACAAGAAGCTGCTGCCATCCCAGAGATCCAAGCTGAGCTACACCAACTGAAAAAAAAAGGCACAAACTACGACTACATCTGTACATAACTACTAGTCCATACACCTGTACATTAGAGGAGATCTAACGAGTATGATATTCACTTCTTACCTTTTTTCTTCTTAGCCTTCTGAGTTCCACTGCTTCCCGATTTGGCAATGTTGAGACTCTCCTCTGTAGTGTGATCAGCAACACCACCTTGGGTGTCCTTGGAATTCTTGGACTTCTTTCCCTTCTTTGGCTTGTAGTACGAACGGTCCTTCATAGGCAACCATCTCTCAGCATCAGGCGTCTTAGCCGGGTCATAAGACTGTGGCAAGTGACGAGGCTTGCGTGTACGCTTCTTAATGACTTTGGCGACGTGTACCTGTTTACGGGAGTGTGATGAGATGCGTGTGGTGGCTTCGTTGACGAGGTCTTCGATGCTTTCAGAGGTGATGAGCTGTTCGAGTGGTGTGAGGAGAGTGGAGGCAGAAGCGGATGAGTCCAATGCGGCCTGCACTAGGGAGTTGCTTTTGTTGATGTCCAGTGAAGTGAGCAGCTCTCTGGCTTTTGTAGCAGCTTGTGGACGATTGAGGAAGTGGAGTGCCAAAGATGAGAGGTAGGCGGTCTCTGTCTCGTTGAGGGATTCCTTAGTAGCGTAGAGAGACAGGACAGAGTCGAAGAGTGCATTGGCCTTCTTCTCAGATCCCAGAGTGTCGTAAAGCGATAGAAGAGCACCACAGACACCGGCAGTTGTGTAACGGACTTCTTCAGGGAGCAACTCCAATGCGGCCACTGCGGCGTTCAAGTTACCGGCGTTGATGTTCATCTGGGCAGCAGCCAACGACGAGGCCACAGAGAAATTAGAGGTAGCATACTTAAGAGACCTCTTAGCCTGTGTTGGAAGTTCCTCGATAGAGGCATCGATGGAGACACCGGCCTTGTGGAGAGAGGAGAGAACCTGTGCGGTCAAGTCGGAGTCAACAGAGGCCTTCTGAGCCTGGACACGTTTGCCTGCTCTTGTGGCGAGACGGTAGTAGTTCTTCCACATGATACAACGCTGCTGGATGGTCAAACGGGATGCAATGTGGTTGAGCTTATTAGGGAACTCGAGCTCTTTCAAGAGAAGCACAGAGGAGACACCCGACGAGGACGCACTGGATGCAACCAAGTTGTTGGACAGCACGGTGGAGTTGAGATCGTCGTCCAAGGATGCGTCCTGAAGTGGTTCGAGCACCTCTGATGCCTCTTCGTGACGTCCCAGAGCAGTGAGGATGTATGCACGCTGAATAACGATAGGGGCGACTTCTTCCAACTGGTCCTCTACGTCCACAGAGGAGCGACACATGGACTCGGCCTTCTCCAACAAATCAAGTGCCTGCTGGTGTTCTCCATGGGCAAACTGAATCTGTGACTCGTTGAACAACAAATCGTACGAGTCTGTGTCTGTGGTGATGTTGTTGGTTGTGAGTTGGAGGGCACCAACAGAGATACCGTCAGCCTGGACAGCACGCTCGTTGACAACCAGGTCAGCGTACTCGGCGTCGTTTACGTCTGCGGAAGAAAGCAAAGACTGGAACACCTCAAGTGACTCAGCATAGAGACCCTCACGGTACAAGAACTGTGCTTTGAGGTGCAAGAGTCCTCTGCTAGTGGACTCCAAGGAGGAGAATTCCTTACTGAGTTCCTTGTTCATGTTGAGTTTGTACAGCACGTAGAGCCTCTCCAGCTTCAACGAATCTTCTGGGTCGGCGAGTTGACCATACTGCTTCACGATCTTGTGTGCCTCCACGTATCTGTCCATGTGGATCAGCGACACCAGCACGAGTTTGAGTGCACGATTGTTGTGTGGAGTGGACTTGAGGATGTCCAAGGCTTGTTCGTACACCGTCTGGTGTTCTGCGTTGGCGGAGTGGACCTCCAATTGGCGGAACAGCTCGGTGATGGAGGACATTGTGGGGTTATGATGAATGTCTCTTGATTTGTCCCTCTTTTTGCTGGTGTGATATCAAAGTCTCTCCACCTCCCATCTGTCTACGTTTTGTCCAGCTTTGTCGACGTCGATGGGTGATGGTCTAGGAGTGAAAAAAAAAAACACTTGCTGAGTCAGACATTATGTCAAAAAAGGCAAATCTTTCAGCTTTCAACTATGCTCATCTCTTCTACTCCACACATAGATAAACCTTCCAATTCATTTCCGAATATCCCAAGAAACTCACATAGAAGATGCTCAGACTACGATCTCAGCTCATCACCAATGTGCGCCATTTCACCACCACATCGCCACTCCAGAAGAAGGCCAGAAGACTACCCTTGAAGCGTCTAGTGGTGCCCGTGGAGAAGCGTGCAGAGGAGAAGCTTAGAGAAAAGGGCTTGATGAAGCAGAAGATCAAACAGTTGAAGCAGTAGGAGATGTTAGAGAGACAGAGACAGAACGAAAGATCCAAAGTTGTGGCGAAGCAGAAACAGAAGAAGAACGTACTACCGGTGTTGGAGAACTTCACCAAGGACGATCTGGCAGATGGAGAAAGACTTGTATCCAAGATCACTGAATTCTCACAGTTGAACTTGCTCCCCGAGGTGAGAGACGCTGTGATGTCCCAGATCTCTGCTGAGACCGTTTTGAGGGCAGACAACTACGAGATCCGCAAGTATGACGAAGAAGCACTTGCCACACCGAAACCATCACCGATCCAAGTCATCGCTATCCACAGAATGGCCAAGTAGCTGATGGACAAGAACGTCAAGACATACACGCTCGCTGCAGAGACAGGATCAGGAAAGACCTGGGCGTATCTCTCCCCACTGATCGACTTCCTCAAGCGTCAAGAACAGATGGACCCGGAGAGCTGGGAGAACATGAAGTCCAAGGCCATCATCAGATCGGTGGTTCTCCTCCCAACACACGAGCTTGTGGATCAAGTTCACTCATCTATCAAGCCTATGCAATCAGCACTAGGATTGAACTGCTTCAAATGGGGACACAGAGAGTCACACATCGACTTCCTGGACGCTTTCAAAGGACGCATTGACATCCTCGTGACGACACCTGGTAAGATCGCCAGTGTGGACAACATCTACGCCATCTCTAGACCAGAACATCTCTTTGCACACACACGGTTCCTTGTTGTTGATGAAGCCGATACCCTCATGGACAGATCGTTTGTCGAATTGACACATTCTTCCATCAAGAAGATGCCTCGTCTCAACAGACTCGTCTTGTGTTCCGCCACAGTTTCAACTCAGTACCATGATGCTCTTAGAAAGATCTTCCCTTCAACTACCCCACAACTACTCATCTCTCCTCGTACACACACCACTCCAAGATCTGTGAAGTTCACTTTGATTGACTCCGAAGTCGCCCCATACCAAGGATCCAAAGTGAAGGCATGCGCACAGGCACTCTATGCTATCCATAAGGACGGCACAGAGAGAGCCTTTGAGAAGAGATGCGTGGTGTTTGTGAATGCCAAACAAGATGCAATTTATCTCAATGACAAATTGAAGAACGTGTATGGACATGACTCGGTGAGTTTGAGTGGTGACGATACTCCAGAAGAAAGAGCTGCAAAGATCAGTGCGTTTGTGAACCCTCCAAGACCACTGGAATCTTTGAAACAGGATGAAGATCAAGTGAAAGAAGAAACTTATCGTGTTCCAGGATCCAACATCGTGTTGAAGAAAGACATCACCAAGACTGACGGCACTTCAGCTTCAACTCAGAGAATGAAAGTGCTCGTCACCACAGATCTCGCTGCTAGAGGAATCAACTTCTTTGCTGTGCGTAACGTTGTGCTATACGACTCTCCAAACACCAGTGTGGATCTTCTCCATAGAATCGGAAGAACTGGAAGAATGGGACAAAGTGGAAGGGTCATCGTCATCATGGACAAGAAGACCAAGCCATGGGTGAAGCAGTTGGTGAAGAAACAGAACAGAAAGAACTGAAAATTCTGGATTTTAACGACTACATACTACTTTCATTAATGAACACACTTGTATATACAGAAAGACAAGAGTGTTTATTTAGCATTCTGTGAACTGGACCGTCTTCTTGAGCTCAGATAGGTCCACAGTATTACCGAATTGGTAAATCTCGTCCACAAACTCCGCTAGGAAAGAACCTGGACCACGAGATCTCTATGCAGCCTCCCCTCCACAGAACTTGTAAGCGCAGACAGCCGAACAGCACGCATTGAAAAGATTCTCGTGTATCTCATCCTCTGTCGAATGGTGGATGAATGTCTGAGCACAAGATGCAATGAAGCTACCCAAAGCACATCCCGATCCAGTAACCCGTCCCATCATAGAGTCTCCTCCTGTTATTTTAACAGATCTAGGAGTAGGAAGCTGAGTATTGATAACAAAGTCTGTCTCACCAGTGACGACAACTGTGCAGCAACATTTCAATGAAAGAGCTTTGGCAGCCTCAATGACACCTTCCTCATTCATTGCTGTAGCGGAGTCCACACCTTTCTGGTTGGATGAGCTCTGTCCAGCCAAAGTAACAATCTCTGATGCATTTCCCTTGATGATGAGACGTGGTCCCCTGAGCTTTTCAAGCAAATCTAGGTTGAGTGTCTTTCTTGTAGTAGATGCACCACATCCAACTGGATCAAACACAATGACACCCTTGCCGACTTTGGTGTAACTTTCCACAGCAGCGTAGAATGCACTCTAGAAGTCGAGTGTTCCTGTGTTCAACACGAGGCATGCGTTGGGGATCTGTGCCAGTTCGTCAAACTCAGACTCATCTTCAGACATGATGGGAGAAGCACCGATTGCCAGAGTCACATTGGCACTGAACTGCTTAACGACACTGTTTGTGACATGATGAACTAGAGGTGACACTTCTTGTACTTCCCGAAATGGGTTGTATTTGGCCCTGATCAACCTCAACAGTGATCTGGTAGCACCCTCTGCATCAGAAGCACCAATGATACACGACACCACGGCCACTCCATCAGCCTTGAAAGTTGATCTCGTCGTAGATCCTGAAATAAGTTCACTGACGTTATCATGGTTGATTCCACCGATTAAAACACTTCGCATCCCAACGGTGGACTTCTCCAACAGCTCCATCATCTTCTTTGCCCCCTCCACGCCCATTGGCATCTTCTCCACTTTCTTAGTGGACGTTCCATACATGGCACCCACACCAACATAATCACACTGTGGATCGTTCACCACCTGTTGAAGCTCCTCGAGATCCCTGACTGAGACTCCGACGATCTTGTCTGGCCCCACGAGTTGGCGCACAACGTGTAAGGGCATGTCATCTTGTCCAACATGGACACCTTCCGCGTCGACGGCGAGCGCAACGTCCACTCTGTCGTTGATGATGAGTGGAACGTTGTATTTGTTGGTGATTTCATGGACCTATTGGGCTCTTTCGATGAATTCAGCGGTGGAGAGAGACTTTTCACGTAGTTGGACCACTGTGGCGCCGCCTTCCAAAGAGCACTCGATCTGTTGGAGAAGCGTGGTGGTTGGTGGGACCAGCGTGGAATCCGTGACGAGATACAGCTGATAGTTGACTTTCGACTTGTCAAACATAATGAGGGTTCGAAGATAGAGAGATTGACCTTTATGTGTTCATTTTAAGGACGTTGTTGGTTGAAAATTGGGATTTTAGAGTCAACCTATAGTGACTGCCTGGTGTCATTGAGTGGGGATGTCAGTTAAGCGCATATTCGAATACGCCTATCGAGAAGTTGATGAGGTGAGGATGAACTCGAAAATGGAAGATAGCTGAAATAAAAGCTATCTAGGGAATCATTCACCTACAACGTCAATACTTCATCATTTTATTGGTCATTATCCTATAAATTTCGTTTGTTTCGATGGTCAAGGTGCATGTCATGATAGCACTCCAACACCCATCGTCTCAATTGCCAATTCTCTTCTGAGGCCACAACTGTCTGTTCTTCACAATCCACGGATGGTTCTTCACCTCAGGTAATGGATATCTCCTATCGGGGTCGTACTGTAACAACTTGCGGATCAAATCAGCAGCATCGGGACTCACGAACGCCGGTATCCTCAAGTCCACTTTGGCGATTCTTCTGTACGTCGAGTCACGGAACTCTTCCTCAAATGGCGGTTGTCCCACAAGTAATTCATAGCACAAGATTCCCAAAGCCCAAACATCAACTCTATAGTCGTGGTCCTTTGCCTCCACCATCTCGGGTGGTAAGTAGTCCAACGTCCCACACATCGTAGATCTCTTGGAAGAAGGAGCGTGTACACTCCAACCGAAATCACTAATCTTGATGATGTTGTCGAAGCCCAGTAAGATGTTCTCTGGTTTGATATCACGGTGGATGATGTTCTTGGAGTGGAGATACGAGAGTGCTTCGGCCATCTGATACACATAGTGGGACGCCATGATGTC
Organism: Petasospora meyerae; assembly: GCA_030462915.1. Lineage (NCBI taxonomy): Eukaryota > Fungi > Ascomycota > Saccharomycetes > Phaffomycetales > Wickerhamomycetaceae > Petasospora > Petasospora meyerae. The sequence goes on along the minus strand of JAKVQR010000192.1, from coordinate 9,547 downwards.
GTTGAACCGCTTCTTCCGCCTCAAGAACTTGTACAACTCTCCATATATCACGTATTCCAAGATCAAGTATACTCGTGTAGCGTCATGGAAGTACCCGTATAACCGTAAGATGTTCTCATGTCTCAAGTTCGACTGGATCTCCACTTCACGACGGAATTGCTTCTCCACTTTATACTCCATCAACTCTTTCTTCTCCATCACTTTCAATGCACACACAAACCCGGTAGACTTGTCCTTCACACAGTAGACTTTACCAAACTTGCCCTTTCCCAACTTCCGCCCAATCTCGAAATCGTCCAATGTGTACTGTCTCAGAGGGACGTTGGAGTCCTGTAGGATCGAAAGCGGCGTCTATGACTTGCGCACACCACTTGACAATCTTCTCGAGTCTGTAGCTGTAGTGCTGTTGGTAGTGACTGGTCTGCGTACTCGCTGTGGTGAGACGGCATTGTGTGAGGCGGCAATAGTTGGGGCCATGTATGATGGGACATTGGAGGAAGAAGTAGACGTGAGCTATGATTTGGTCCCCGAGAGTCTGAGTGTTGCTGCGGCGGTGTTCAATCGTGATGTGTTTCCAAGCTGGATCTTCGTTAATGGGTTCCTCGTCTTGGTATGGCGCTCCTTTGTACGTCCAACCTTGAGATCATAGATGTTAGTATGAAACTGGGCATGAAATGGTTTGTGGATCCATAATTACGCACTCGTTCTTTCTCCCTGTCTCTCTATCCCAGTGAGAGGCGGTTATCAGTCCTTGATGACATTTTCTTATGCTCTGTAAAGTCTTTAAACCCGGCGGCTAGATTGATCAGAGCTCTCCAGAATTTGACAGCTTCGTTTGTTATGCCTGCCTGATCAAGTTGAAATCTGCTTCTCTCTTTCTATTTTGCCGCGAATATCGAAAAGGTAAACAAACCTGGCGCTCTCGGAATCTCGGCCCGGAGATTACTGCACCAGGGCTCATAACATATAAAGAGTGCTTTGCAAGTTGCAACCATCCACCAGCAGCTTCTTCCCCATCTACGGTGCACAGTACTCTCCAGTGAAGACGACCAAACTTTGAGTCATGAAATTCACTGATCTCCCGGCTGAGTTGCAAGTTGAATGTATTCAACAGCTAGATGTTCTCGATGTGCGAAACCTCATTTTGGCGCTGGGAGACGCCATTCTGCCTCGCTTCCAGTTCATCACGGACACCCCACTTGATACGCTTGATTCAACAACAGAGACGTCTCTATTTAAAATGCCCGGTATTGTCAAATAGTCGCTTGAAGACTTCCAAAAATTGAACATCCCGACTGGGTTCAAAGCCAACGTTGTGGAAATCTTCAACTACGAAGAACTCGGAAACGTGGAACCACTCTATGAGAGACTGGGGAACTCAGTCAACTTCTTTGTCCTTTCCCTGAAAAAAGCCAGTGAAGCACGCATGCAGGAAAGCCTTGTTGATGGTATCGGTATACAGGATGAGTCATTCGAAGCTGATGGATGTATCTACGAGCACGAGAGGCTGTCTTCAGATGTGGTTAGCTTCATCAGCAAGTTCGCCCAATCTTCTCGTTTTCTTATCAAGGGTGATGTCGACTGGTTGGCTGCACATTGTTTCTACGCAATCCCGAATGGCTACGAGAGTGTGTGCTTCCATGATGTTGATGAGCTCTATTTTGAGTTTGAGGAAGATGACACTTGCTGGCCTGTGAGATGTGAACGAGTGTCCAGGATTGAGATGCGTGGAAGAACAATGAATGAAGCACTCCTGGAAGCCACCATTTCAAACACATTGACAAGCAACATATTCATTACCGTCTCAGAAGATCCGTTGGAGGTATCAGACTATCAAATCGGAGCCAAATTTCTCAACTTTCAGAGGGTAACAAGATTCACAAACTGCGAAATGGACTCTACCAGCCATCTGTTCTTGAAGTTTCACGATGATGGGGATGGGACTGAGCTCAGAGATGTGAAGGCACCCAAACTGGAACAACTCGATGTAACATGTACACGGACACTGACTATTAGCAACCTGGAATGTGGGAACTTGAAGACAGCCTTTTTTCACTCTGACAATCCAAATCTCGTTGACCACTCAGACTACTCCTTCTTGTCAACTGTTGAACGTCTTGACCTTTACAATGTAATATCACCGCTATCATACAAGCTTGAGTGTCTTCGAGATCTCACTGTGTTGTGTCTTGAGGACTTATCATCTTACACGCTTAGCTTCAACAACTTGAGGACATTCAAGTTCACATTCGAAGCATCTACAATACCCAACTTGCCCAAGATAGAGACGCCAAATCTTTCAAAGCTTGACTTGCATGTGCTTCGCCCTGATTCTGAGATGTTAACTGAGGAAGAATCCACAGCAGCAGCCTACAACCTTATGGAGTTCTTACGGAATTGCTTATCAGCTACAAACTTGAAGATCTCAAGCAGCTTCGACTATGCTCGCCATAACCCCCTTGTGTTCGCTGAACGTTTCCAAACATATCTGAACTGGGATGTTCCCCAGCTTGAGACTCTATTCCTGAGCGGGTTCCCTACTGAGATCTTCTCAAGCCCCGCTTTGACTCTCAAGAAACTTACAAGTTTGAAGCTCAGGGTAGGATTTGGTGTGGGTATTACCAAGTTAAGTTTCAACGCACCAAGATTAAGGAAGATCGAACTCTACAGTGACATGCCAGAAGACTACCCTTTGGTTTTACCTCCAAAAAAGAACCAGAAAGACCTGGTCTTGGAGGGATTCCCCGCTCTGGAAGACATTGCTTGGCCCTACACGGATGTCCACTTCGATAAGCTGACTGTGAATGGTTGTCCACTTTTGGATGACAAGCTCGATCATCTTCAAGTTAGGCTATGTCAAACAGGGCATGAAGAGATACCTCAAGAGACTATTAAGCATTAACTACTAAGAAGGGTAATGTATAGTCTGTGAGCATGAATTTGACTGATGACTGGTAACTAATTGATATACGGATTGGATTGAATCTTGATCATGATGGACCACGAGTCTTCAGAAATGGCATATACACGTGATCATATGAAACTCTCTGTGATACTTAGCAGCTTATGACTTCAACACGTACTTCATGTATTCCTCATTGCCCTCATCGACCCCTTTTTGACACGTCTCACTTTGGCAGAAACCTCAATTGACATGACCTCTCGTGACATTAACGGGACTGGTTATGTTACTTAAAAACTAGTGTAACGGCTTCATAAAACATATATTAGCCATTCAAAAGTCTGAATGAGCAGCGTTGCTCTATAAACTTCTCTAACATCAACAGAGAACATTGAAGCCGACTGGCAAGAACAGCGAGTCCACATGGCAATCCCAGAGCCAATAGAGATGTAAAGGGGTTATCACGGAGCACGGTCGAAACAAAGACTAACATGAAATCACTACAGATCCAATGTTGTCGATAATCTGAGGTCATACTGAACCTCAAAAGCAGAATTTAAAAAAGAAAAAGAAGGTTGAGAGTACGCTGGGACCCAGGTTTAATCACAACAAAAACATCACAATCAACACAGCAACTCCACCAAGCAAAGTGTTGCGAGACAGGTACTCAGCACCACCATCAAAGACAGTGGCGATACCAGAGGTGGTGGACTCAGCACCAGCAACAATTGAACCTGTAGTCAGAAGAGAAGCTCCAGAATCGTCAACTGTGATGTACTCAACAACTAACAAAGTATATGTAGAGTCACCAGACGACAACACCTCGGTGCTGATGACAGATCTGTGCACAGAGGATCTGATAGCAGCGGTCTGTATGGCAGTAGTGGTATCCAACTCACTGTCAACAGTGACGACGGTAGACTTGACTATAATTCCAGTAGACTCAGAAGTAGACGTCTCAGTGTTGAGTGGACAGTACGTAGTGTACTCAGTAACAATGCCTGAAACTGTCTCAGTAACAACAACCACACCAGTGGGGACAACAATTGTCTCACAGGATTTATCATCACAAGATGTGACAGTAACCACGGTTGTATTGATATCGGTAATAGCAACTCTGGATTGTATCTCGGTTGGAACAGAGGTTGAGGAGCTGGAGAATAGCCCTTCAGAGGAAATGGAGCTGGATAATGTGCTTGTGGAGACATCTGAAATAGAATTAGAGTCTGTAGACAGGTCACCGCCGTCAGATCTTGAATCGGAGAATGAGTAAGGCAATGTAAAGTCTTCAGAGACCAACCTAGAGGAGGAAATATCAGTGGACATCAGTGAATCTGAGAGGAAGTCGGATGTTGAGGAAGATGAGGAGTCTGAAGTTGAGGAAGATTTAGAGATATCCAAGGATGTGGGAGATGTTGAATCCTCCTTGGAGCTTATCAAGGAAGAAGCCGATGTGCCGGAAGAAACAGCAGAGGATACTGTAGAGGACATATCAGAGGATACATCAGAGGATACATCAGAGGACACATCAGAGGACACAACCGAGCTGACCAAGGAAGAGAGTGGAACATCTGAAGATATACTAGAACTGGTAGAAGAAGATGTGCTGAGATCCGAAGCAGTCAGTGGGATAGTGGTAGTAGCTGTAGCGAAATCACCCTTTGTGTCTATCGTTGGACTGAAGGAGATGATAGCCGATCCTTCAAAACCATCTGTATTGGTGTAAGTGGTAGTGAATGGATCTGGGACAGTCAATGGAATGGTCGTAGTAGCAACAGCAAACCCTCCCTCCTCATCTGTAGTTTCGGTGTAGGAGACAACAGCAGTTTCCAGAGCGCTATCAGACTTGACGTACGTGGTGGTGTATGGATCTGGGACAATTGCTCGAGCTAGTACCGGGAGATTCATTCCACAGTAACTGCCTGGAAATTTCTCAATCAAGTCCAATGTCAATGCAACTTTGAATTTTGCCATCATCATCTTGCATCCTTCTGCTGCACCAAAGAATTCACAAGTTTTCTCCTGGTCGTGCCAGTAGCTTTTGGGTGGCTGGATAGATTTAGCAAGATAATAAACAACTTCTGTTCCATCTGCATGTCTCCAAACCCAAGAGAAGGAAGAATATGATGCAGCAGCATCGCCCAGGTACGACACATCGCCAATGGTTAGATTGATGTTGGCGTCATTCTTATGGATGTATTCAAACTTCAAGAAACCCTCGTCCGGATTGTAGTAGCCCTCAACGTACTCCATGTTTGACCCAATCATTTGAGCTTGAACCAATTCTGTGTCTGGAATGGTCTCTGTGAAGACAAAGTAGACGGTAGCCTTGAAATCCCTGTGTCCATCTGTCACGCTATCAAGAATATTGTAGTAAGCACCAATCTCAAAAGGTATGTCGTATTCTGCATCGATTGGTGTCATAGTCTGCGGAGCAGTCGTCTAGTAGAACTCGCAGACTCTGGTGAGAGTGGAATAATAGTACGAATCGGTGACTTTTGTGAGATCATAACTTCTTGTAGGAATTGGCGAAACTGGCTGAACCTCCTTAGCCATAACACCAGTGAATAGGTAAACCACCCAAATGAATAAAGGAAGCGTTATCATTGAAAGGAAAGTCAGTAGGATCCTGTGAGTGAATTAGTTGGCTTTTTAAAACAACAAAGGTCGAACGTCACAACCAGAAGAAAGCCGGGTATCAGGCTGCTCTTTATACCCATCGATTCTGCCAAAAGCTCTGCTCTGTAATGAACCTTGTTGAGCGTATATATGTACAGATACACCTTATACAGACAAACAAGCTATGCAACTTAATGAATTCAGCGTAACCTCTCCCAGAATCTAGCTCTACCCCCTACCCCCTCTGAAATATCGTCGGTCATGACCTACGATAGTGTACGACTCACTAGGCTCCAGTGATCCTATTCTACAATACGCCTAGGGATATTTACACTGGAATAAGTAACCCCTGGGTATATAACCTTCTGGATATTATTTTGCGTAATCGAGCTCTACTCTTGACTGTTCAGAACTCTTGAGTCTTCTTGTATACGGGAATGTAATAATATCGGTGCTGCATTACAGCGTTTTAGTTGCTATCGTAGTTATGCATGATGAGTAAAGCCTTGCTGAAAGAAGATGTTCAGAATTGCTGGCTCAGTAATGGCCAGTGTCCAGAATCTCGGAGTGCGCTTTAAACTTTTAATCACGCTCTCTTATCTATGTATATGTCGTAGGCAACCACCGACAGCATCCATTGTCGTAGTGCGCTATAATAATCACACCAATGGTATGATCTGGAGACGGATATATTTAAAAGATCTTCGGTCACTTCGACGTATCTCGTAATGGAACTTCCAGCATCTTCTAAAGTTTAATCTGCAAGTTACTGCATGAGTGCTTAAACAGCTAAAACTTTGGATTCTGGATTCGGTATACCTATATCCCATTTGGTTTTGTAAACTGCATCGTACGAGATTGTTACATGGTCCGGCATCGACCTAGAGAGACTTTTCACTGCTTGAAACAGTTTGCTTTCAACTTCTGAAGATTAGTGGTGAACTCCTTCTCCTATATTGGATTCCACCTTCCACCCTATAGCTGTTTCGGACCCTATCCAGTTCTAAGGTACTATAAATTATCGTCAACCTGCATGACCATACATATTGCCCTGATTATGCTTTGCTTGGTACGTAGTTGTAGCAGCTACCATCAGGATAAAAATGCGGTAAGCCATACTAATTAGCCCGTCAATAATTCCTTCATAAAACCCCAACCGGCAGCCTGTGTGGTCTGTAAAGCTAGAGAAATAATTCAGATTTGCCAATACCGCGTCATGATATTTCATGCTAGGTGGTCAAAACCTAGTTGCAGTACTTCTTTCAACTTTAGCCGATGCACGCTTCACAAATTGATCATTTTATCGTAGTGGTGTCTCACATTAACTCCTGGACCTGATCCCACACTAGTTTTAAGGGAGTGACGTCACGAGTCTAATCATATTGTACATCCTCTTTCAGACTTCAGCGTACAATATTATTTAGGAACTGAGGTATAATACAAAGCTGCAAGCTTTTTTTTTAACTTGATCAAATGACCTCTTATTCGACAAAATAAAGTATACAAACACGAACAAGAGTCTTTAAACAACTTTAACAATTCTCTCAATCTCTTCTCTCAAGCTTCACCATCACTGTCCATGGGTAGAACCAACTTGATCACAGGGAGTGTTGTTAGATATCCTGGGCTCTAGCATGTCATCCCACCATGTAAGTGGAATCTCTGTAACTGCCACTAGTTATCTTCCTCTGCTCTCAGACCTTAGCCTTCATCCACCTATTCAACGTGAGTTCATTCTCTTCTGTATCTCTCTCTGATGTAGATGGTACTGTTCTTCTGACCACTCTGCTGACTAATTGTTCTTCACTGAGGAGTTCTTGTGGCAGGTCTCCTTCTTTTCTCCACTTTTGCATTCTTAAACATCTAATAATCACTCAATTCACTCACTCAAGCAGACAGCCATCATGTCCTCATGTCAACATTGTGTCTTGCAGGTACTGATGAGGGGCACACCTGAACATCCTCCTGAAATCATCACCACACCCGCGCTGTCAGGATGAAAAAAAAAAAAACAACATCAAAAGGCCACACAGTTTCTTCAAGCGCTCTTCACTTTATTGGTGTGTCATTGTACAGCTTCACTCCCTTCACAATGGTGTCAGAAGAGGGAATCAACACACTCCTGAAGTGGTCGGAGGAGAATGGATGCTCTTACTCCTCGAACATCCAGTTCCAGTACGAGCCACACCGTGGTATCTTTGCAACTTACAAAGAGGCACCATCAACGTCTCAGTCGGATGCAGTCGCAGCAAAGTTGAAAGTGCCAGCTTCTTGCATGTTCCATAACGGTGTTGCAGAGAAGTACTTTGGAAAGAAACTTGCCTTCTCTGAGACCAATCAGAACGGTGGATTGAAGTTGTTGTTTGCCAAGTTGAAATATGGTGATGACACGATCTTGGATGGTAAGAACCTTAACGAGTTCTTCAAGCCATACATCTCCCTGCTTCCAGAAGGGAAGGCTACAGGATCACCGTACTACTGGGACTCACAGGAAATCAAATTGCTCGACAACACGAATTTGGGTGGATCGCTCGGTGCGACGTTTGAATGGGTCGTCAATGAATGGTACAACACAGTGATGGACATGCCTGAGACACACAAGTCCAAACTTCCGCATTTCGAGGAGGATTTACTGTTCCGTGAGAAGTATCAGAATATGACAAGAGAACAGCTACTGGATGAGATCATCAATGTGTAGCACTGGACATCATTTGGTGCGTATCTGTGGGCCACCGTCATCTTCACCTCTCGTGCCTTCCCTCATAAGATCATCGATCCAAGAGCCAGCGATGGTCAGGCAATGTTCGTCCCGTTGATTGATCTTTTAAATCACACAAACTCAGCAGTCAACGTTTGGCAGTATGAGCCAAAGGTTGAGGGACAGCCAGACAATTGTGATGGCTTCTTCGTGATGGAGATCTCCGGAGACTTCCAACAGGGCGACGAAGTGTGCATCAACTATGGAGCAAAGGGAAACGAGGAGCTGTTGATGGGATACGGCTTCACCATCCCAAAGAACCCCAAGGACGTTGTGGCTCTTCGAGTCAAGCCACCGTTTGAAAAAGTCATGGAGGCCAAAGAGAGAGGAGTTCACATCCCAAAGATGGAAGACTACACGTACCATGCCTTCGCCACGAGTGACGATACCACTGAAGAGCTTACAGAGGAGAACTACAAGGGTCTGTTGTACTTCCTGAATCACAGCTGCTACTTACCAGAGACTCTCGTGGACATGTTCTGTTCGCTTGTGTCCAACAACCTTGAAAATGGGAAGCGTACGTTACGTCAAAGACTTCAAGCTGTGGATTCTATTCGTCAGGCTTTGGAGCACAAGTCGAACTTACTCAAGGAACCACTCAATCTCAATCTACCAGCAATGGATCAACACGTTGTGAACACAGCAAAGAACTACAGAGATGGACAGATGGAGATCTTGAAGGCTGCCTTCACAGCAGCAAAGAGAGAAGAGAAGAAGCTGTTACAGGATTTCAAATCCAATGTGTTGTCCTTCAAGAAGATTTACAAGAGAGATCAACGACTTCGTGATGCATTGGAACGTTTTGGGTACCACTCATTTGAAGAAGTGGAGTCCATGGACGGGTACGAAGATGACGGTCTGAAACACCTCCTATGCCTTTGGATCATCATGCACGCGGAGATACCAGTGGATGACGAGGAGGAATATGTGGCCCCTCAGTGGCTGGTCCAGCCTTATCAATTGCTCTCATCACTCGGAGTGTCTGATATGACGGAGAACGCCCTCACTGGAAGACTGTTGCAGATCAAACAGGTGCTTGAAGGACATCCTCTAAGTGAGTTTGTCGACAACTCGAGGTTTGGTATTGCGGAGGTGTGTCTGAGAGACAACTCATACACTAGAGGAAGCACCGGTGAGATTATCCTGGTGGAGCCTATAGAGTTTACAGAGTAATGTGAGGATAATTAGTACTCACATGCGTTCACGCAGTCAACTCTAGGACCTTGGCCTTACCTTCCTTAATACTCACCTCTGGTGAGATCTGGATT
>JAKVQR010000191.1:0-68585 GCA_030462915.1 Petasospora meyerae | reverse complement strand
TCTGAAGACCATGTAGTCCAACAAGAACAAGACAACAATACAACGTCTCTCAGAGTCTTCCACACCGGTACCCGCATCTTCATCAAAGCAAGTCCCTACACCTGTACAGAATCTTGCCAAACAGGCACCAAAGACTATACCGTTGAAACCGGTGTCACTGCCGAAAAACTTTGGTTTCTCTACCCCAAAGACCGCTGCTCCTGCTACTACTCCAAAGTTGGAGAAGCCAGCTGAATTGAAGACATCTACTACCACTCCACAGTTGAAGCCAGTTGAGCCGAAGATACCTAGTACTCCTCAATAGAAGCCTTCAGAACTATCAGAAAAGCCAGATGACAAACCAGGTGACATTACAGAAATGACCAAAGAACCAACACCAGCTGAAAAGACCTAGCCCACAACCATTAGTAAAGAGAAACCTGTGTCCGAAAGAGAAAAGAGAAGATTGGAGTATGATGCCCTACGTGACCAGGCTTTGTCTCAGAAAAGTGGTACTACTAGTGCTGGTTCCAACGAGGAGGCCAATCAGAGTTCAGACTCTCAACAACAACAACAGAAGAAGAAAAGAGTTAACAGAGAACTTGCTTCTCTGACTGAGTGGACTGATTGGATCCAGACAGTGCTGGATAAGAAGAGTGAAGCTGAAAGAAAACTGCAAAAATAGCTGGAATACACCCCTCCAAAGAAGCGTGCCAAGAGACCAAAATCATCTACCTCATCAGCACCAACTTCGTCTTCTTCGGCTACAAAGAAACGTGGTGATAGGTCCGTTGTCAAACTGCAGAACTCTCCTAACATCAAACTAACTTTCACAAGGTCAGACTCTACAACCCCATCATCTACACTTTCATCATCAACACCATCTTCTACTTCAGAAGCCCCTACGACCGGAGTTGACACTTCTTCCACACCAGCTGCTCCTACATCCGAAGTGCAGGCTCCAAGTCAACCGAACATCCAACTCAAACCGTTCAATGAGCCTGTTCCTAATGAGCCTATCATGTCCATCACAGGTATCCCAATCGGTGAACCACCAAATGCAAAAATTAGAAAGGAGAGTTTGTGGCCAGTGAAAAAGTTGAAGAAGAAACTAAGCAACAACAACAACAACACTGCCCAGAGACCACCATCACCAGAGGAGACTGAAAAGGTCAAAGCTCAACTTGATCAGAAGCTGGTCACTCACATCAATGAGAAGCTTGAGAAGCCAAGTGAGATCCGTTCTTCGGTCAACATCAAGCCTTTGCCTAACCCTCATGCTTCACTGGATGATGAAGTTGAACTGAGGTCTACTACTACTTCCACAGCTGCAACCGAGCCTTCTACTCCACAACAACCTTCCATATAGCAGAAGAAGACAAAGGGTCAGACCACTACACTGAGCAAAGAAGAAAAGAGAAAGATCAAGAACGCCTCTCCAAAGAAACAGCGTGAAAACCCATTTGGATTTGACAACCCACTTCAACACGCTGGTGAGAAACGTGATACTGCATATGACTTCAACGATACCACAAAGGATAACGATGATTACTGTTATGCCTGTGGTGAACCTGGTATCTTCCTCTGTTGTGAGAACTGTCCCAAGTCTTTCCATTTTGCATGCTGCGACCCTCCATTTGAAGAGAGTACACTCCCTGAAGATGAATGGTTCTGTACTGAGTGTGAAGTCGCAAGAAACCCCCCACCGAACAACCCTCCAGGACTATTTGCTAAATTGTTGAACCACCTCGACAGAAGAAACCCAACACAGTTCCAGTTGCCAAAGGGTATCAGAGAGAGGTTCGAAGGTGTCTCCACCGGTCCATTTGGCGAATACCAAGACGACAAGTACAAACCATACAAGCCTACAAGAGTCGGCGTCCTCGAACAAACCGCACCTGAACTCCATTACGACAAGAATGGCAATCCGCTCGTTTGTATCAGATGTGGCGAAAGTGGGATCTCTCATGATAAACTCATGGGAGGTATGGACAAGCCAATCATCTCTTGTGAATACTGTCCGCTATCTTGGCACTTGGATTGCTTATCACCACCGTTGTCCACTATCAAGCAACTTGGAACTAAGTGGAAATGTCCAAACCATGCTGATGATTTGTATCACAAACAGAGAAGAGTCAGAAACGGAGAAGTTATTGATGTTGATGCCACTCGTGGGTTCCGCAACAATGGTGACATTGAAGTGAGTTTGAGCCCTGATACCATCGAGGAGTTCAAGGCTATTGAGGTACCTACACCACCTCATCTCAAGTCTCACGATACACCAAACGGTGTTGCTGCTGTACCTTGCAAGGCCCAACAGAACCTGTGGAGCAACAACTTTGCCGTTTTCAGGGTGCCAGAAGATGGTATCAAGCTTGACTTCATGGCCAAAGTACGTGATGAGAGAGCTGCAAGAGACAGGGAACGTTTGGAAGATTGTTTGAAGATCACGAGAGAGAACAATCTGTTGTTGAAGAAGCTTGATGACTCTAAGACACCAGTGGAGGAGAAGTCCGCTGTTGCATCGCTCGTTCAATTGAAAGAAGCAGAGTTTAAGACACTCGTGGAAGTGGCAACAAAAGAAGCTGCGTCATTACCCGATGATGAAGATGTCAATGAGGTCTCCGAAGAGGAGATCAAAGAACTCCTGAAGATCAAAAAGTTGATGAAGTTGAAGGGCAAAGAGGAGCTCTTAAAGTTCCTCCAGTCCTGATTATGTATCTTTTATTATGCATGAACACTTATGAATGTACTACAGAATACTTGATATCGTAACATTGGTGAGAATTGATAGCAATTACATAGACTCACAGCTCCTCATCTCCATCGTCGTCATTCTCTTCATCCTCTTCTTCCCCTTCTTCATAGTCGTTAACTTGTGCTCCATAATCAATACGCTTAGCTCTCGAACTCTTACGAACCGGCTGAGCTTCAGACTCCTTGAACTGTTGATCTTCTTCTTCTTCACTCTCAACATCAGACGACGTTCTCTTGCGGTAACGTTTCTCTTTCTTCACTGTGGCTGTCTTCTTCTTGGTCTTCACTGGAGCAGATTCTGTCGTCACACGTGCTCGTTTCACGGAGGAGATGGTGTTGATCTTCTGCTTCACAATGGCATTTAATCTCTTCACAATAGAATCGTCGATGTAACTGGTACGAACGACGTTCTGTCCTTCTTCAATGCTCATCATCTTGGTGAACAACTCAGCAGAGAGTTGAAGTTTACCAGGATACGTCTGGATGGTCCAGCCTCTAGACTCTGCAAGGTCTCGAATGGCAAGTTGGGCAAGATCAGACACTCTGTAGATGTTCTTCACGAGGTCGGATGGTTCTGTGGAGTAAGCTGTTTCAGGAAGCGTAGCGTCACGGTACTGTTTCACCCTGTTGGCGAAGTAGTAGATCAGTGAAAGGTTCTTCTCAGTGACGATGTTCTCAAGGAAGAAAGCGATGTACTCCAGGGCGAAAGTGTAAGCCTTCAATCCATTCTCGTCCCTGGCTGACTGCTCCGATTCAGTGTCCTGCGATGCCTCGATGTACTCGACGAACTCAGCATGATGCGAGATCCCATGGATAAGACCCGTTATGCTCTTTTCAAACACGATATCAGCTCCTTCTTTCTCCATAGAGATTCTCTTGTTGTACGTGGATCTGATCCATGTCTTCACCTCGGACTTCAGCTGTTCATTCGGTTCGTATGCCATGAAGTAAACTGCCGGTAGGAACCTATTCGAGATGAGTTCATTCTTCAGATTCTCAGTCAAACATCTGATGAACCTCTCTCTGATGTGTTCGTTCTCATCCTGGATCAACAAGATGGATCTATCAACCACCACAGGTTTCATCAACGAGTTGAATTGTGGGGACTGAGCCAATGAGAGAAGACAAAGACCAGCTTCCAGTCTCAAACGGGCTTGATAATGACGACGCGAAGGATAGTTCTTAGACTTTGAAGGGACAATCTCACCACCTTTGGCAATCAGCGACAGTAACAACTTGAGCACATTCTCGGCAGTAGTCTTGGCCAATTCAGGATCACCATCAGCTTTGTCCAACGAGTGTAGTCTGTTGGTGAACAGTCGAAGAGCAAAGATCTTGGAAGCCAACTCGGACTCAGTGCCATTGTCAATCTCTTCGTCGTCCACCCAGTCCTTGTCGGAGTTCGAGGCCTTGCTGTTATTGTGGAGAAGAATGTCCTTCACCAACACCGGTGTCATATCCTCTGCGTGATCCTCCACTGCGAGTGTACAGACGTTGAAGAGTTCTGCAATGGCAGCGACGTGTGTAGCAACGTGTTTACTCTTCAAGTTCAACGGATAGATCTCATCCATCAAAGTCAGGGCAAGAACGTCACTCTTAGCTGTTAGTGACAGTATCTTCACCGCAAACTGAGCTTCAATGGGTGTTCCAGTCTTACCCAGTTCCACAAGGTTATCGAGGAACTTTGTGTCCTTGTTAGGGATGTACTCTGTGAGTTTCTTGAAGATGTGGAAGAGCGCCTTGACAGTGTTGATCTTAGTTCCGTCCTTCTTGGACTTGACAACGTCCACGAGGTTCTCAATCTGGTTCTGGAAGGCCGTTGGAGAGATTGTGGAGATGTTCTCGATGAGTGTTTGGGACACTTTAGCGTACTTTGCCTCATCACTCAACTTCAGCAATGGGGCAATGTTGGATCTGTTGAAGATGGTCAGTGATGCTCTGTGAATGAGAATCTTGAACGTGGACTCGATGTCCTTCACTGAGGAGGTACCGAATGACTTGATCTCAGAAAGTCTCTTGAACAGTTCCTTGCGGGCATTGAGAATAGCGCTGTAATCTGTTTCAGAGGAGATACACCACTTGATCAACGAGTACATTCTTCTGTTGTTGAGGGAGGCGAACTTCACCAAAGCGTCTCGAGGGATGAACCTGTCTGGTAGGGCAACGGATAACCAACTAACGGTCTTGTGGAACTTGTTCTGTACTTCACCTTCTGAGCCCACATCCCCGTTCATCGTCTCACAGAACTCGACGTACTTCTGTAGCACACTAGACAGTTGTTGCTGTCTCTTGTTGAAAGCGATAAACGACGCGTGCGCTTTTGTATCCAGCGTAGAAACCACATTCAGTAGTCTCTCCACTCTCTTCAAGTCATCCGACTCATCAGGGAAGACGTCTTCCAACAACGTGAGGTCCACAAGGTAGTTGATGTTGTTGTCGTTGATGTAGTAGAGACCCAGGAGAGTGTTAGGGATGTCTCTCACCAATTTCAAAGTGTCGTTCAACTCCACGGAGTCGTTGTCCTCTGGGAAGATATCTGCATAAGCGTCTCTGTAGATGGATCCAAGGATTGAGATGGCCTCATCACGGATATCAGCGTGTTTCTCTCTCACCAATTGGATCAAGCCTGATAGGATCGATGTGTTTTGTACTTTTCTCAGCAGAACATCGACTGGGATACCGGCAATGGCACGCACTGTGGCCAATCTGACACGCTCATCAGTATCGATGAGCGTCTTACTTAACCCATTAGTGATCTCTATGAGCACATCAGTTCTTGCCACCAAGATCTCAGCTGCTTGCTCCACCCACTTCACTCTCACCTGTGGAGAGATGTCGAGTGTCTTCTTCATCCACGTCACCCAGGTATCACGATGCACGGAGACGAAGTTGATTCTAGCCTGACACGCTAGAAGCTTACCAACAGTCTCAGTGGCCAACCCACGGAACTTCTCGTTCTCAGCGTTGAGCTCGTCATCCAAAAGACCCATCACGGATCCCAAGATCTCCGGGACGTTTCTCCATGCCTCCACTAACAGCGTGTGTAACTTCAGAAGAGACTTGTAATCGACCTCACCTTCGTTGGTGTTCTCGTAGATGACCTCTGAGAAGAACTTGGTCAGTTGACGAGCAAGACGGTCCGGATTGGCATTGCATATGTTGATGGAGAAGTTTAGCGCCTGTGCTGACGAGGTGGAGAGTGATGTGGAGACGGAGTTGTTGTGCTTTGCCGCTGTGAGGAACTTGTTCAGGATGAGTTTCAACACGGCGGTTGAGATCTGATCCCACTCTGAGATGATCTCGATGAGGATATCGGAGATGATGGGTTCCAACTTCTTATGGAACACGTTGGATTGGTCGTAAAAGAGCTGGAATATGCTTTCAATGAGCGAGCTGCTGTCGTCGATGTCCGTGACGAGGATGATGGATCTTACCTCTGCAAGTCGGGTGATGAGGTACACTTGTTGCGAGTAGTACCCGTTTTCAGGGTCAGCGAGTCTCTTGAACTGCTTAATGAAGAGCTTGAAGATGTCGCTGAGTTCAGAGTCTGTGTAGGGAGCATCTGGGGCGTACAGTCTGAGGACATCGGAGAGACAGCATGCGACAAGCGCCTAGACACCAACGTCCTTGTGTGCGATGAGTTTCTTGTTTATGAGGTCGTCCTTGTATTTGTCCAGTGATTTGAGATCGAAATCGTCCTGTTCAACTTTTGAGAGCTCAGTGGAGAGGTTCTGAAGGAGAACAAGTTAGTATGGAGAAGGAGGATAGGGAGAAAGGGAGAGGGATAGACGCGACTCACATCAAGGCGCTCCAGCAGTTCTTTCTGTGGGATTGTCTCCCTAGCGGAGGAGATGATCGTCTTCTTGAACTGAAGACCTTTCAGCTGGGATTTCGTCATGATCTGTGTGGAACGAACCCAATCTTCACCCTCAATGTTAAGCAGACTGGAGAAGCGACGCGTAAAGTCTTCAGCTGTTTTGGTGGCGATTTCGCGTTTGGCTATATGTGATTCTTTTCGCGACATCCCCAGAATTATGACATAAGCGTCACTATTTGAGTTACATAATCAGATCTCTACAGCAGCTTGTCAATAAATGGTCATTAAAGTGTTCGTAATCTATCATAAAGTCTATGGTGAATATATGTGATCCCTTCTCTATCATTCAACAAAGCTCACTGCATCGTCTATCGGGTTCAATCTTGCTCTGTTGGGCATCGAATGTGTTGGATACAGTGATCTTTGAGATTGAGGGGACTATGAGGCATAAAGAGCATTTGTGGATTGTGCACTTGTTCTTCGTACCGGTTGTGGTCTTGTGATGATGTCCTCGTTGTCGTAGGACTCGATACCTGCAATGTTATCGGACGCAGACATGGCCTTAGGGGTGATCTTGTACTTGGAGAGATGGTCGGAGATGCCCTCTGCTGTTCCTGGTTGACGTTGTGTCATTGAAGAGAGTGTCTTCTTCAGTTTGGACCCCACACTTGTGCGTCTGGACGTGGACGAGCGAGGACCGTCTGTGGCGTAACCCATCTCTGGATCGTCCATGCTCTTGGAAGACTTCTTGTTTGTGACGACTCTCTTTAAAGTCTCACCCAAAGTGTTGGCATGTGCGTTGTATCCACCTTCATTGGCGTATTCTTCTTCCTCGTGCTTGGCAATCTCCTTCAGCTGACGTCTGGAACTGTTCATAGATCTCCCCGATGAGTTGTATGACATCAACGATTCATCATCATCATCATCATCATCGGTGAAGTCCTCCATTGGTTCAGAGCCCGCAATGGTAGCCTCACGCACCAAAGGTTCACCCATACCGAGCACGGGGAACACACCAGGAGGCGATCTGATACGGCCATCGGATGACTTTCTTGCAGAGGCACGGGAGGCAGTTGTGGTTCTTGAGACGGATGTGTTGTGTCTGGACAGTTGGTTGTACTCTTGCACCGGTGTTGGGTTGAACGAAACCGGGTTGTACTCTGCACCTGATCTGGTAGCACTAGAATCGTCATCCTCTGAGTCGTCGTACTGGTTGGTCTTCTCTTGTTCTTGTGGAGGGGCACGGGATGGCACTCTAACGACTCTGGAATCCATCTGTAACTCCGGTTGTTCATCCTTGGCCTCATAAGCTGGCAAGCTGAGCAACTTTCTGTCTCTTTCCACGGTGACGAGGTGTAAGTACCATGGCACAACGATACCAAAGAACCCACCACCCACAGCGTTTCCCAGAGTGGCCGGGATCAAACCTTTCCAGATCCATTTGCCCACACTGTGTGGTGCACCGTTGATGAGACCCATAGGGACCAAGTACATGTCTGCGACTGCGTGTGTGAACCCCATAGAGACGAAGGTGATGATCGGGATGGCCATCACAAACAGTTTCACATGGATCGGTTTGGCAAGGAGTTGGAGATACACCGCTAAGCACACGGCGAAGTTACCGGCGACTCCCTTGATGAACGTCTGGATGAAGGAGTAACTCAGTTTGTCGTTCACAATGTCGATGGAGCCCTGGACGTAGTGATCCTACTGAGTGACACCGGAGAGATGACAGATCACATAGCAGATGAAAAGATTTGACGCCAGGTTGAACAGCCAGCTCACACTCCATGAGATCAGCAGATCCAGGATCGTTACCGCTCCACGACACACTCCCACAGTGAAGTAGAGGATGTTACTGTTGTACAGCTCTGCACCCATCATGATCACAAAGAACAGTCCGAAGGCATACACGATACCTTGTATGAAGTGGATGATACCTGGGTTTGTCTCCCATAGTTGCGGGTTCTCAGCCTGTGCCAATAGATGGAGCATTCCTCCCGCTGAGAAGAGGAACCCTCCGATGATGGAGTTGATGATGAGCGTGTCGAGCCGCAGACGGGCTTTCTTCATCGAGGTTGCCACCACTGCGAGAGCTGCCTCGTGCGGTGTGATGTAGTACGTATCGTCGGCCATGCTAAGCTGTTGGATATTGTTGTACTGTTGGCTTCTTATCCCAGTTGAATGAGGATATGAGAAGGGAGAAGGGGTGTTGAAGTGGAAAATTATCCAGAAATCACATCATGTCTTCCGAAGTGAACAACAGGAACACGGCATTGAAAGCTGAACAGGTAGGTTTGCCCTTTGAAGCCCTCTTCGGAACGGTCCCACGGAAGCCGATGTCGTGATTTCGCGCGCTTTAATTTTTCCTGTGTAAAAAGATCAAGGCGAGATAAGCAGTGGGAGATGATACCAAGTCTCTCTCTCTCTCTCGCTCTCCCAACAGAAGTTTATGGAGATGTCACCGAGATTAGGCAATGCGTCTCATCTCATCGCCCTCGTAAAATGATCGTCGCTCCCATTGATCTCGTCTTTTCGAGGGGTGCCAACGGTTCCACATGTTTCTCCCCTCTTATATCTATCGGGTACTCTATGGTTCTCCACAAATCTCGCGAAGACAGCGGTTGTGTCAAACGCAGTAGCCAATCAGCATCCACATAACGCTGTTCCGCGGAAGCACGGCATGCGTTGAGGGTTGAGGCACCAAGAAGATAGGCATCCGTACACCATTACATATATGTTACACTATGAGGTCTCTATGACGTCATTGGTGTATTTCTATGCAACGGATAACATTCAGATCCGCTAAAACTGACACATTTCTTGGGACAACGAAGATTGAAACTGAATCTCGTAGATTTGAATATCTAGTGCTTCATACGGCATGTCACTGATTAGTCTATCTCGTCCACTGCATCTTCAACAACCTCCATTTGGCCGGAGTCTTTGTCCACTGTCTTGTCTACATCACCATCAGAAGAAGTTGGCTTCTCCTTAGACTCAACTGCTTGGGAGTCTTCACCAGTATCACCATGATCTTCATTAGCTGGGTTGAGCTGGAACACAACGACAAGCAAAGGTTCGCCACTCTCAACACCCACATTCTCATCTGGACTAACGCTCTTCAAGACAAATCTCACACTGTTGAACTTCTTATTCAGATACGAGGACATGTTCAACTCAAATCCACCTGGAAGTGAAACAAGGATGTCACTACCTTTCAAGTTGACAAGTCCAGAGAAGAAGTCAAACTGATAAGTCTCTCCCTTCTTGAAGACAAAGCGTTTCAAGTTCTCCTGATCTCTAAAGAACTTCTATCTTTCAGCACTATCCGTTGGTACGTAGTCTTCATCCCAACACTCTTGTATAGTAACACCAGAACCCTCTTCAATTCCATTCGAGGAGCACTGTATGACGTTGAAACTGGACAATGCCTTACCATAGAGATAGGGTAGATCCGCATAAACATCCCCATCAACACTTGGATCCACATACTTCTAGAAGATCTTTAAGCCAGCACCAGTACCGTATGGTAAATAGTCCCTGATAGGATATGCAAAATCGTTACCAAACAACAAAGAATCCCCCACAATGTCTCTCTTGGGTGTGAATGAAAGTTGTAACGACACGTTTGTATCCTAACGATGATCGAAATAAGGCGATGTTGGTTTGGAGTTGTTTGTGTGTGCCTTAGAGCCTGCAAACTCTCTTATACGAACGTAGACCGAGATATCTGCCGATGGAGTTGTGATTTGGAGTGGTGTTTCTGAGTTTACTGGGACGATTTGGGCATTGTTGGTGTCGTAATCTGGGGAAGCTGTCACAGTCAGGGAGCGCTTGGGAAGCTCTTGGGTTGAAGAACTCCACCAGGGCATCCTAGATAGTTGTAGTGAATGAGTTCAAACTTCAGTGACTAACCTTGGAAGTTATTAGTAGTGTGTAGTTGCAGTAAGTGATCACACAGAGTTTGGATAACAATTTCACCCTTGAAGTTGAAGGTTGCTACTACAGTGGGTTGCTAAGGCAATGAGTTGAGCTCTTATGGTTATGGTGCCCTGGTAAAGGGGCAAACGACTCCTTCGAGTCTTACTACGAACTACCGACCAATGAACAATGAAGGTTGAATAGGCAAGTACCGTTGAGTGTATTTGTTATAATTTCAAATGAGAACAGAAGGTAGAAAAATCTCTGAGACTACGTCTACGGTCTGAAATCCAGCTGGCGATCAATAGACATATACAGCTATCCATAGACGATGTTTTTAAGTATAGTGAATCCTAGCTACACGCGTCTGGCGTCTGGCTACCTTAGACTGAAGGTGATTCCACATTAAACCACTCTGTTCAACTGACAACAACCACCCAGTTACCATCTACATACCCATCCATCTACTCTTTGAATTCTTTTTTCGAGTCTCCTCTTCGCATACACACATGTCCGATGAGTACCATACTCCAATTTTGTGGGGAAATGCAGTGAGTATCAGCTTCGGTAGGCAGTCGCGCGCCCTTTTCTTCACACAGAGTCGGCAGCCTGTGCGCCACGACAGCTCAGGAAGCTTTTCTGGAAAAAAAAACTGGAGATCATGACATGACAGCTCCGATGGGTTGCAAAGGAAAGAAGACAGGAAGGGATTGGTAACCATCGAAGCAGAAGTCTCGAGAAGAAAGCTCAGACATATGTATGAGTACCCGTGATCTCCCGCAGAATATGACTCTCGGGGAATCATCGTCGGATGTGGCTTCCATGTTACACAGTAGGACAGCTTATAGACTAGAGTAGAGGTAGTTACCCCTGAAATTCAACACTTCACGCCGCCACGTACATAACCACAAGGAAACCTGTACAACTAGTACCAGCTTCGGAGCCTGGAGGCGTGTTCTTTCTTTTTTTCCCCATCCCTCATGATCCCCCAACAGGTGACGATCTGTGGCTGTCAGCCTTCAGTACTGTCGGGCACACATCGCCCACCCAATTCGCGAAACTGGGCGATTGCAGCTGGCGTGGGCCGGAGCACTCTGAGCCAGAGCTTTTATATATATGTTGGGCCCATTTTCCCAGTAAACGTCCATCCTTTTGTACTGTGAAGTGCTCTCTTTGAGATTGAATTCCAATTCAAACACATCCTACATACACAATGTCTTCCAACTCTCTTGAACAATTGAAGGCCTCCGGTACCGTCGTCGTCACTGACACCGGTGAATTCGAGTGTACGTATCCTTCCCGCAACATCCACAGTGGGAGAGTGGGAAGAGAGTGATGAGGTGGCAAATTTCCATCAATCAACCATCCGCCCTCTTCTTCTATCACACACACAATGGATCTCCTATTGAATATCAGAATACTAACACACCGCAGCCATCGCCAAGTACACCCCACAGGATGCCACCACCAACCCATCCTTGATTCTTGCTGCCGCTAAGAAGCCAGAGTACGCCGCTTTGATCGACAAGGCCGTTGCCTACGCCAAGGAGAGAGCCTCCACCGTTGACGAGCAGGTAGACTTGGCCTTGGACCGTTTGCTCGTTGAGTTCGGTACCGAGATCTTGAAGATCGTTCCAGGCCGTGTCTCCACCGAGGTTGACGCCCGTCTCTCCTTCGACAAGGAGGCCACCGTCAAGAAGGCCCTCCAGATCATCGACCTCTACAAGGAGGCCGGTGTCGACAAGGACAGAGTCTTGATCAAGATCGCCTCCACTTACGAGGGTATCCAGGCTGCCCGTGAGTTGGAGTCCAAGTACGACATCCACTGTAACTTGACTTTGCTCTTCTCCTTCGTCCAGGCCGTTGCCTGTGCCGAGGCTGGTGTCACCTTGATCTCTCCATTCGTTGGTAGAATCCTTGACTGGTACAAGGCCACCACCGGTGAGACCTACACCGCCGAGACCGACCCAGGTGTCATCTCCGTCAGAAGAATCTTCAACTACTACAAGAAGTTCGGCTACAACACCATCGTCATGGGTGCCTCTTTCAGAAACACCGGTGAGATCAAGGCCCTTGCCGGTTGTGACTACTTGACCATCGGACCAAAGCTCTTGGACGAGTTGCTCAACTCCACCGAGCCGGTTCCAAAGGTCTTGGACGCCGCCAACGCCGCTGCTGTCGATGAGGAGAAGGTCTCCTACGTTGACGACGAGGCCGCTTTCAGATTCGGTCTCAACGACGACGCCATGGCCACCGAGAAGTTGGCTCAGGGTATCAGACAGTTCGCCAAGGACGCTGTTACTTTGACCCAGCTTTTGGAGGAGAAGGTCAAGGCTTAAGTCCGGCTGGTTTCTGATTTTATGTCCCCCTCATATATGTTACGATCCCCCAATTAAATAAAAAAAGAGAAAAAACCTGTGTTTTGCTGTTACTCAATTGGTGTAGAAGGTATAATTATAGTGACAAGTTAGAGACGAAAATGAACTCTTTCTGATCTAGACTAGCCGCGATACACTAGAAACGTAAACAATCCACTCCGCGAAACCAAAACAAATCTGGAGATGAACATTTCTTTACCGAGAAACTCCACACTCACTTCTCCATAAAAAAACTGGGCGGCAACTGCTAGCAACTCAACCTCAAGGATGTCACAGCCGGTCATCTCCGTCATCCAGGAGTATCGTGGGCTCTTCACCAAGGACGTCGTGCAGAAGAGCAAGCGCTGGGTCGATGGGAAGATCACATACTACCAGCTCAACCACAAGATTCAAGTCCACACAGAAGACGGTGTGCTGGTGGCGGAGAAGTTCCTCGAGAAAGGTCACATCAGGATGATTGAAGACGAGAGCCGATGGGGAGAGTCTTTCAAAGTCGGGAGCGTACTGGTGATGGTGGAAGAGCTCGTGGCGCGTGGGGAAAGGGACATTGCACGCGTCTACAAGAAACAGAAGTTGAATCCAGTGGGGCATACAGACACAACGAGGACACCCAATCCATCTTCCAGAGACGTTCCTGTTATCATAAGGAAGCCATTGAACACAGCTGCAAACACCAAATTCTCAAGCACACCTCTCACTTTTGCCGGATCCCTTAGACGCAGGAAAGTTGGGTTGAGCAAACTGGAAACACCATCGAAAGCAGCACGTGTTGTACCTCCAAAGACTGTTATACCACAGACCCACAACTAGAAGAGCTCACCATCATCCGGTTCATCATCATCAGACTCAAACACTTCACCATCAAAAGACAGTCCGTCGTCACAGGACCGTTATCGTCCACCATTACTACAGACATCATCAGCAACAACAACGAAGAATGAAGCGTTCAAACTGCCCAAAACACCATCAACTATCAAAAGAACTACCACTACACCAAACTCCAATCGCATGTCACGTCTTACGCCATCTTCATACACACCTGTCCCCATTAGTGCATCCAAGAGACCACCAAGACATCTTTCACTGGCACGTCAATTGTCAGACCTGATGGAAGAATCCAATAGTCCACAGGAGATCAAGCCAAACAGTCTATCAATCACGAGTATCATACCAGAGATGACAGTGACGCGTCCTTCACCGAAAATGCTCTGTGTGAGAAGAGGTATCGGTTCTAGAACACCTGCTCCAGGTTCTGCAATTAAGAAGGCATTGGAGAGAGTACCAGAGACCACACCGATTCCTGAAGGCAAGAATAAATCGTTCAAGCAGAATGACTCTGAGAAACCATTGTCAACCAACTCTCTGTTACAGAAACTCATGGATGAAGAGAAGGAAGAGTCAAACTTTGATAAAGCAGTACCATCAATCAAACTTGAGCACACCCCGGATGGTTCCATGGAAGAAGAAGAGGACAAAGAATCAGACAACGTTGTCATCTCATGGGGCACACAGGACAACACATCTGCACTCTATGAGAAACTCACCTCGTTCCACCAACGCAGCCCCAGTGTCAACAACGTGGCATTGGAACCACCAGTACAAGTCACCAACCCAATAGCATCTGCCCGAACACCAAGACCTAGGATCAGAGGAGTCGTTAGGGAGACCATCCGTGTAAATGACCAGTTCACTCCTTTACAAACTCCACAACCATCAAGACGTGCTATGACGAGTGCTACACGATTACAACAAAGAACACCGTTATAGAGTCTTCAACAGAACACGTCGCTTAGAGTGGCACATTCACCATTGAGAGTCACGTCTTTGAGCTCTAAACATCTACAAAGCTTGAAGAAGGAAGATGCAGGTGTGTTACGTACACCAATCAGTGCAAAGAGTAAAGTGAAAGTGTACATCAGTGATAGTGAAGACGATGAGATTGTGGATCAGAGTTAGGAGAAGGAGAATGTTGCAGGCGTGATGAAGCAAGAGAGGATTACACAAACGGAGACTTATGATTACGGAGGTCCGGGACAAAGAGTGAGTGACTTGGTTGGAAGATGAATATTGAATTGAATACACATATAAGTACATTAGATATCAGAAGGGACTGTTCAACAGTAGAGATTGGGTTCTCTCTTGACCACCGAGTCGTCCATATCCCAATCCATCCCAAAGACACCCACACCTGTCATTGTGGTGGTGTTTGGTCTCCAGTTAGTCTGTTGTTGGTACTATGTGTTGTTTGTAGTTGGGGTTGAGATGGAGAACAGATCTTGGAACGTAGACTCCAATCCATGGATCTTGTAAGTGGACTCCGGTTGTGTGTTGTTGTTCAAATCCATCTCATCCAAAGAGTAAACGGGTGATACCAACGCGGAAGCTGTGTTGGAATCACTCAGGTCGACTGGTTCTTGCTAGAGAAACTACTCCAACGTCTCTGCCCTCTTGGACTATTGTTGTTGTTGGTGTTGCTGTTTGAAGATGTCCAGTGAAGAGGAGAGTGGGGACTCACTGAATGAGGTCGAGGGCGTTGAAGCATTGAGTGAGAGTCGACTCTGTATTGAAGTAGTGGAAGACGCAGAAGATCTTGTCTGTCTGTTACTGATGGGCAGTTTGTGGATGTGACTATCATGTTTTCTGTGTTTGGCAAAGGAGTGGCGCTTTGAAGTATGAGGAGAGGGACTTCGACTGTGGCTGTGTGGGGAAGTCGTTGAAGCTGCTGCTGACGATGATGAACCGGCAACGTCTATGATATCGTTGAGTGAATATGTCTGTGATGATTGTGCCAGGTTCTGCAAGTTCTCCTGTGGCAACAACTTACTAATCACCTGGTTGATATCCCATTCTCCTTGCCCATTCTGTAGGTCGTCGTCGTTACAGAAGTGGTTCAACTCATCCACACTGTCTTTGCCGAGATCCAACAGATGCGTCAAAGTCTGAACTAACACAGAGACTCTGGTTTCCAACAGGTCCACGTATTGTGCAGAGTATACCTGGTCTGCTTTCTTCTTTGTCATGTAAGTGCATATCTTCCCATCTTGGAGACAACGCGTACAGGGGCGCTGACCATCACATTTGGTTTTGGACTTTCTGCAGCAGTCACATGCTTTGGAGACTCTTTTCTTACACTGTTTGTCCTTGTCAGCCATGTTGGAAGGTGTAAATTTTGGAGGGAAAATAATAATCGATTGTATATGGGGTGTGTATCGGGTGTGTGTGATTTGTAGAAGGTGTACTGCGGGGTTGCGGAAGATGAGGAAGTGGGGGTTTCCACAGATCGATCCGGGTGTATGGTGTATATGGGAAGGGTTTGTATGGAGCCTGTGACCTGTCAACAATGGGGGTGGCGTGTCAGATGTCTGTGTGAAGTAGGAGTAGAGGTAACACAGGGATAAGGGGGGAGCAAGCGTGTTACTAGTGATACTATAAGTTACTGTAGCAACTATCATCCCGGCATCTTGTCACAATGGCACCAGAACATGAGGGAATCCCACACGGTTTATATATACGCTGTGCTGCGTGCAGTTTGTGGTGATCGGCTCATTGGTGATGGACATTGGAGAGTGCATGAAGCTTGAGGGATTCTAGAAGTTGGCCACATGTGAGAGTTGTGCGATGACATCAAACCCAGAAAGAAAAGCCGTTGACGGTTGAGCTGAGTACATACTGGGAACGGATATGGCTTCATGCGCGGTACTTTCCGGCAGCTGTGGGCCGAGGCGGGCCGGGGTTAAAAGGGCGGGAGAGTACGGAGGTTACTGCCAGAAGCGAACGGGGGGAGTCACTAAAAACTCTAAACAGGGGGAGGCGAAGAGGTGAGTTGCTTTTCCCACGATGCTCCATGCCCCATGTTTTGATGTGGCTGGAATAATACGTAGACTCTGGGGTGTATATAGTGGTACGACTTGAGGCCCGAGGGTAACTACTAGCTGCTATTCTACCAACTACCACAATATGCTGTAGAAGCGGACGGAACAAAGGAGAAGAGTTGCAGCCAGCAACTACCCGTCTACCGTTGATTTTGACCACCCATGATCTTTATCAGCTGATAATATACTGTTGAGTAGCAATGGCCACTGGCCAGTGAGCATTTTAGAGCCTAGACTCTTTGGATTGGTGTGTCGATATCGATGCCCTGCCAACCTTGACCCCAGCTATGTCTTGAGACCCATCACCCATCACTATCTGTGATGGCACCTGAGCAATTTGATGACAAGGGTTAATCCTCTGTACCACTCGTAGTGTGAAGTATAATTGCGGGAATGTTATACTAGAATCCTAGCCAGCTCAACCCGTTATACCATCTACGTTGATGCTAGTGTGTAGCTGTGTAGCCAACCATATTCTCGGAGATCTAGCAGCTTCCGTCTTCCATGGACTTCACCCCGCGCTGTTCCATTTTGTTCCATTCCTTCAGACAAGGATCAGCCATTCTCCTGCCACTACTGGAACAGCAGAGACCCCTGGAACAACATGGGTGGGGTACGAACTCTCAAGCTATGATTTGCATTGCTTGTTTGTTAGCAATTGCTTCATATGGGCTTGAACTTCAAAGTCCAAACTTCAGACTCCGTTGGTTGACTAACAGCTGGTACTAGTACGCGTGTCTTCCCCACAGTTTTCTTGACGCATGGACGTTGTGGGACACATCGCTCCACTTATCTGTAGAGCTGAGATAAAAATCTAGATTCTTTATATCTTAGGTCTTCCATCAGACACGGTAGAGTTTTCCCCATACATACATCATCGATAATCGATCTGCTCATGTAAACTAGCTAGTAGCTGGTACTCAATTTGCGTATAGTTCCCCATTGGGATGTACAGTGCAGTACATTATTTTTTCTCTTCGACTGATCTTCGACTGAGGATCGGCCACACATAGTACATACAGATACGGGATACACATAACTGTAGAGACTGCACCTATCTGGATTCTGAGAGGCGAGACGTCTTTACATCTGGTTGTGCCACTTATAATTAATTATGAGTACACTGTTGATGGTTGATGCTGAAATAAGACCCATGAATTCATCATAGTCTAGTCTACATGATGATACGGAATCTTTTGATATGGGACATGAAGATAAGACACATAATAAACCTACGATTGATTAGACTACTCTACAGCTGTCAAACTCTATCGTAATCATACCAACTGTAACATAAGACTGGAAACCTAGGCCGATCGACCATCGAAATACTAGCCTTCATAATGGTCTGGATATACAAACTTGCAACAAGAAGAACGTCATACTAGACCGAAAATATAAAGCTTCAAGCTGGGTCTGTGGATTACAACTCGACATCGCCAGCTCTATGTTCGCCTGAGAAAGCAAACTAGTGTGTAGCTCGAGTATATATAGTTAAACTGGCTTCTACGTCGCAGTCAGATAAATTGAACCATATTATGATAGATGGTTTTGAAGTATTACAGATGAGTAACTAGCTAGCATGATATAATACGTCTATTGCATACTCATTCATGGGTTCTCAGGCACATCTTCGTACATTGAAGTAAATTGACGTGAGTTGAAGAGTTGAGTGAAATTGGTGATGATGCTGATAATGTTGTGCTAAAAGGATTTATATACGTGCTACTTATACTGAAATGTTGGAACTTCCCGGGTGTGCATGACTTTACGTTCAATTAAAGGTGTAATTATCATCAACCTAGTACGTCTCCACTAGGGGGCTACAGCTTGTCAAGGAATTATGCCGGAACATGAATTAGCCTGCGGCTTGATACGATCTTAAAGTCCGGTTAGCTATCACGAGCAATTCCACCACATGTCTGGATATACAAGGGTACCAACAGTCCTCAAAGCCAAATACATAGTCAAGAGGACCTTAGTGATATGGAGATACTCGAATTCAGTGATAGTGTTGACCCGCATATCTCCGAAGACGGAAAGCCCCGAGATCTAGGAATCTATCACTAAAGTACTTCTTATCTCCTAGACATTGGTAAGCAGTGACTAGAAATCTTGGTCATTTGATCGTTAGAAGACTGTAGACAGTGAATCATCACAGCACCCACTCTACCCAAATCACCAAAAACACTCAACAATCCTCCACACACACACTCCCATCACTCAACCCCTAGTCCATCGATACGGCTTTCGCGAATCCGTTCTAGACGAGCATCTTCAATCAACTATCTTCTATATG
Source organism: Petasospora meyerae (assembly GCA_030462915.1). Classification (NCBI taxonomy): domain Eukaryota; kingdom Fungi; phylum Ascomycota; class Saccharomycetes; order Phaffomycetales; family Wickerhamomycetaceae; genus Petasospora; species Petasospora meyerae. The sequence goes on along the minus strand of JAKVQR010000191.1, from coordinate 49,559 downwards.
CTTTTAAGTTCTGAGATGACCTATGGAGAACAAAACAACGCATTTTTCATACCACTAAAACTCCTACATAATGACATCTAAAAGGCAGAACGACTCCTCTAGCGATGATGAGTCACATGACGTGGAAAAGAGACGCAAAGTGACCTCACAAGATGAAACATCAACGTCGTCCCAAGCCAACCACCATATCCTAGAGAACGTCTACCTCGGCACCATTGATCGCAAAGTCCTCGACTTCGATTTTGAGAAAGTTTGCAGTGTCACACTATCCAATGTGAACGTTTATGGATGTCTCACATGCGGCAAATACTTCCAGGGCAGAGGCAAATCGTCTCCTGCTTACTTCCACTCTGTCGACGATGATCATCACGTATTCATCAACTTCAACACTTTGAAAGTGTACCTGCTACCGGAGAACCAATTGGTAGAGTCACCATTGCTGGACGACATCAAGTACGCAGTTGATCCAAGGTACACCAAAGACACCATCAAACAGCTTTCCTCGATGGAGGCCCACGACTTGCATGGAACCAAATACACTCCGGGATTCATCGGTCTCAACAACATCAAGGCAAACGACTATGCAAACGTTATCTTACAACTTCTAGCACACGTGAAGATCATACGGGACTTCTGTCTCTTGTCCACCGATGTCAAGTTGATGAACAAAAACGAACTGAACAAACGCTTCAACTTGTTTGTAAGGAAGTTGTGGTCTCCAAAATTGTTCAAACACCACATCTCCCCCCACGAGTTGCTTCAACACATTGGTCTGCAATCCAACAAACAATTCACACTCGCACAGCAGAGACAACCAAGAGACTTCTTACTATGGTTGTTGAACACGCTATCACGCTCTTTCATGGATGAGTCGACAAAGACGTCCGTATTCAACATGGCATTCCAAGGGAAGCTACAAGTCAAGTCTAGAGCACTCACTAGGGACGAGGAAACAGACTAGCCAATCATCTCAGACACAGTGGAGACTTCGGTATCTAAGTTCTGGATTCTTTCACTGGATCTGCCACCAGTTTCTCTCTTCAAAGCGAAGTCTGGTGTTCATGAAATCCCACAAGTCTCCATCAAATCGCTCTTGGAGAAGTACAACGGCACAAAAGAGACAGTGAGTGCTACGAAGGTATCGACGTATGAGATCGCCAAGTACCCACCATACCTGATCTTCGACTTCAACAGATTCAGAGACAGAAACTTGGGCATCAATTTGGCGGTGAAAGACCGTAATCAGACCATTGTGCAGTTCCCCATGGAGTTGCAGTTCCAAGACGGGAAAGTCCACTACAGACTCATCTCCAACGTCGTTCATGATATGATCCAGAGCGATGAACTGGATAAAGACGACAAGAGTATGTGGAAGATACAACTAAGACAGAGTGCTGATCAGTGGGTCGAGATCCAGGATCTTAGCGTCAAGAAGAAAGAGACAGCGTACATGTTCCTTGGTGAGACGTGTCTACAAGTATGGGAGAGAATCAAGTGATCTATAAATGACGCTTATTTAATGGCAATCGAATCAACGGCACCTGTAAGCACACTGACAACGTTCTCCTCTATCAGACCCTCTGCTGTCTCTAACAGATGCTTCTTTGGATCCTGCTTACCAACGTATCTTGTCTTCAACTGTTCTTCCGTCAGCTCCATCTCTTCCTCCACTCTCTTTGTGTATTGCTCAGCAATCTTCACCAGCTTGGCCGCGGCCTCTGTGTTGTGTGTCTCCTTGTGTTCGTAGTTACCGAGTGTCAAACCTGACTGCCACTCTTTCTTGTGTAGGTTCAAAAGCATGTTTGTCTCAAGCGGTGTCTTGTGGTAATCGATATTGAGAGAGTAGTAGTGACGGTTCAATCCATGGATCAACCCCTGGATCGAAGGCTTGTTCAAATGTCCAACGTTCGAAGTTGTCTGTCTTGGTTCTCTGCCCATCATCAGCGCGGTGGAACTGATCAATCTGAAGGCATCAATGACAACTTTACCCTTGACGGACTGGATAGGATCAATGACCACTGCCACAGCTCTTGGGTTCAGTTGCTCAAACGACTGCTGGGTGTTGATATCCACACTGGACAACCAACAGCCGAAACCAGGGTGCGAATGGTACCAACCAACAACCATCTGATCTCTCCCTGTTTGTCTCAACATGTCCATCATCTTTGTTTGGAAGACGTCATCCACAGCCTCAACGGAAACACCAGTACCGGACTGTGGCATGGCAAACACATCCACAACGTGAATCGTGTTGTCATCCACAAACTCACCAAGCATCAATCCCATCACTTCCATAGGCACACCGGCACGACCGTGCTTCAACATCTTCAACAGGGCAAGGGACGATACGTAGACGGTTTCCTTGTTGTCAATGACTGGGCCATCTGTTTGTTGTTGGCCAAGGGCGCCCTGGCTCATGAGCTGACGGTATCTGTTCATATTGGGAGAATTGTTAATGTGTCTTGAACAATCAATTGAGACTGAACTTGGTGCTGGAATTCAACTTGATATGGTTGAAAACAGTGGCGATTGTCCGTCGATTTGGTGGCGTTCTCGATTGTACGTAGGTGGTACACTTCAAGTTCGCGAGGTGAAGGGGAGGGCTGCGTAACCAACAGGATTCCCCGTTGTCATGGAGATTGTGGCTCGGAGGAAGGTGTACGCCTTTTCTGGGCGACCTTAGTTCCTCTTAACGTACCATCAACAAATCCTGATCAAACAAGGTACTGTCCAACTGCCTTTCCCCCCATCAATGACTTGTCCCTCATCAGCCAGTCAGTCTCCAAACCACCAAGTCTCTCAATCTCACAATCCCAGTCGTGCAAACGGCGGCCCGTCAAACGATCAAATACGGTTGCGCGAAACTTGAAAGCGAAGTTGATCGAACCCGCACGAATTTCGCCAGACAACACACTTCCACACACTTTCCCATCAACAAAGGTAAGCAACCAGACGTTTCCAAGAGAGTGTATCCCTCATCCGTTCACCGATACAATTGTATTATTATCCTCACATTGCAGCCTCGTCTGAGCACTTTGTCTACCGCCCGCTGTGTTGCTGTGAACTGCCCGGACTTGAAACAAACAAACAACAAGAGCTGTCAACTACAAACAACAAGGAAAAATAACGTTTCCTGGCGCTCCACCCAACCAATCTCTTATCGATATTGAGATCTCCACAAGAAGCTCTTCCATTGAGTGATACTCCAAGAACGTTTCCCAAAGCGCCGTATCTCAAGCACTATCATCATCCATCCTACTCTACTGAGTACTCCCTCTCTCCTATTGAGTCACCCAACCATCTACCAACCAACACACCCATCATAACACCCACAGATGCCACCTAAGAAGAAATCTTCTGCAGCAAGCAAAAATAGAGTTCCTGATAGCTTCAAGTTCAAACCAGGTGACCTGGTGCTGACCAAGTTTGCCCATTTCAGATGGTGGCCTTCAGTCGTCGTTGCCAACTGCCACATCACCGCCGATAACGTCAAATAGTTCAAATCCCAGAAGAAGTATCTCGGCGAACATGTCTGTGTGCTTTTCTTTGGTGACTTCACTTTCACATCGGTGCCATACGACAAGATCAAAGCGTACGATCTGAAACTAACACCTCAGTAGTTGGAGAAAATCTCGGATAAAGATTTCGTCAAGGCATTCCACGAAGGTGAAGCGTACAAGAAAGTGGAAGACAAGCTCACTGCTTACTGGGACTACATGAAAGATCTCAATGAAGCAGTCACAGACGACCCATATCCACTCGCTTCGATCTACGACACACCGCCAGCATACGAAGTCTCAGAATCTGAACAAGAAAACAACACCACCAACAACAACAAGCGTAAAGCTTCAGATGCTTCAATCGAAGATACAAACAGGACAAAGAACAAACTGAAATCACGCAAGATCAAAGATGACGAAGAAGAAGAAGAAGAAGAAGACGAAGACATCAAAGATGACGAGCCACCAGTTACCAAAAAGGCGACAAAATCCAAGGTCACTTCTAACGGCAAGCTTCTATCTCCTGAAGAGGCAGAGAGACGAGCCTATGATTTCCGTGTCACACTACAGAAAGGTCTTATCCAACGAAACGACAAACCAACACCCGACGTCTTGAAGATGTGTCGTCAACGACTCGATGAAGTGCTCGATTTCACACCAAATGTCACAGTGGATGTTCTCAGGAAGACCAAGCTCCAGAAAGTGATTAAGGCCATCTTACATCTCAACAATATGGACGAGTCCTATGGATTTGAGGATATCTGTCTTTTGATCTTGACCAAGTGGGAGCCCTACATCAAACAACTACACGAAGAGAAGAGACGTCAAACACCAGGTAACATGAGTGAGACGCCAAACGTTTCAGCGAACTTGACCACAGTTGACTCTTCTGTTATGGACCAAGGGAATGGTCATAGCAATGGAAAGACTGAAGATGTCCTTACTGCAAAGGTCCAAACACCGTGATTTCGAAAAAAACAAAAAAGAGGGAATGCAATCATCTACCCAACACCTTGTATCATTACACACTACACCAAAGAGCTTTCCTTGACACACTTGCCACTGAGTTTTACCCATCTTGGTTGATGGTTATGCTTATATGAAGGATGGTATTCATTCAGGACTGGTCTCCTACTAAGGGATCCCATCCCTCTATCTATATATCCTTGTTTGCAATAGTCTATTGTTATATATACCCTTCAAAGCTCTATCATCTAGTTGTAGGTCTGTAACCTGAGTTTATCTGAAGGACGCACCTGTCATCATCTGTTGTATCAGGGCACCGTTTGGCGAACTGAGCACTTGTTCCGGTAAGCTTAGGATTCTCTTCTCCAACTCACCACCGTTTAGAAACTGTAGTGCCTCATGTGTGAAATGGTTGCAGTTGTTTGTGAAGACGTTATAACTTCCCAACTTGAAACGCCCCTGCCTTAAGTCATCAAGGTACTCTTCAAACACTTCTATAGGGATGTATGTCTCTCCTGCATCGATGATCTCCATTGGTGTACCGAACCGTGTTAGTCCAGCGGGACCACTAACGAGCCCCTCGGCATCGAAATAGTACTCCTTGTCGTTTATCACCACACCGGTGTGATAGATGGCATCGAGGTCTATCCCCACAATGGCCCTGGAGTAGATGCGTGCTAGACCGTGGGAGATGTCGTAGACGTACACCTGTACCTTTGTTGATGATTCTGTGTCGGACATTGGTCTGTTGGAGAAGTGGTTTGTGGATTGCAAAAATAGGATGGGTTTAAGATGAGAATCTCACAATGTATGTTCCACCATCAGCCCCACATTTTGTATACGATCTACGGTGGCGAACTGTGGTGACTGGTCCCCTTTGAACGTTTAATGTCAAACCGGGCCCGCGTTGTCTATTTTCCTGTCATTTTACCCGAATTTGTTCCACAACGTTCCACGCAGTAGAAGGCGTGTCTTAACGCAGGCTGCTTCCATTTATATGACAACAAATAAAGGGGGCGACAGATCTGTATATCAAGGGGGTTCGATCTCTACGTGTGGAGTTGTAACTGAATCTAAAAACGTAACATTGATTGTGCGATAGAGAAAATATATTTTGAACGAAGTGTCTTTTGTAAGGTAACGGAACAGAACAGTGCAAAGCGAAGAACGAGAAAAGCCGAGGAACGTGAGAATATCGATAAGCAGCGGATAACAACCAAATTTATAATTTTATAACTTCACGATGAGGACGTGTTGAAGGCATCACTTTCGGTGGAAGATACAAACCCGTACTGCTCTTCAGAGGACGAAACGGGTCTTGGACTGCTTCCCGACTCTCCATCCCCGTCTGAATTGCTATCACTCGACGACGAGTTTATGGAAGACGAGCTGGAGTTGAGTTCACCGGTGATGACGCCCGGCACGTTATCCATGTGTACCGCCATGGGTTGGCCATTGGCATCCGTTATGATGGCGCTGAAGGTCTGGTAGAACTCGACACGGGTGCGTGTTTCACTGCTATCGCTTGCGTCGGGCACGGAGATGAGTGCCAGTGTGAGTCTCAGCCTGTCGTGTTCCCTCGTGTAGTGGCAAAATACTATAATCTGCATCGACAATTATTAGGGGGAGGTGGCAACTTGGATGGATCACTGGTGGCGGACGGGAACCTCTTGGCCCTGGAGTGAGGCAAGGGTAGTGGATCGAGTGCTTTTGTACTGCTTGACGGGACTTTAGCTGAGTGGGTTGAGTATTTATCTCCCTTGTGAGATGGAAGGATCTAGAGAGAACCAGTAAGCCTGAATTTTTTTCCCTCTAGGTGGGTTCAGTATCGTGACGGGTGTGCGCCAAACACGTCCAGCAGCTGCTCCTGTTGTCACGCCGATGGGGATGGCCAGATGGCCAGATGGCACAGAAAGGGAAAGCGTCCAATCTATTCTATTACTCACAAGTCTACATTGCTACGCTGATCTAGAAATATGCCCGTCTTCACTCGCTCATGCTGTCTTCGAACGAGGAAGGGAACTGGCCGTTTGCCTCTTCTTCAGCTTCATCGCCGGAGCTGCTGCTGGTTTCCCCAGCGGAGCTCGAGGAAGTCAGGGCTTCTCGACGACGGTTGTTAGTGCTTTCTAGAGCCACGTAGAGTCTTCTTGTGAATTGGAGCGTCACAGTGACACCGTTGAGCATCATCTCACTCTGGATGACCAAGAACAGATTGATGTTGCTTCCGTTTCTCACGTAGTAACAAAAAATGGATACTTCCATTGGAGGGATCTAGTTCCGGAAATTCCAAACCTCTCAAGAGGCCGTCAGTCGTTGGAGACGTTGATGATGGTGAAGACGAAGTGCTGTTCGCTGTTCTTATATACGTCTTGTGTATTGTTTCTGGCAACGTGTTCAGTTGTGTTTCTTTTCTCTCCGTGATGGTTCTAGACAGCCATGATTTGGTACTTCTGTAGTCTGTAGTGCCGTTCTCTCGCCACACCATGGAAACTCCGTGGAAATTCCACTAGCCACCGCCTACATCAGCCACAGTAGTAAGGCAGCGGAAAGGACTCACCAAGCAATGGAATTGGTTGCCGGAAAAGAACTGCTGAGGTATATAATGGATCCTCAGAGTCTAGACTCCAAATTTTAGCTTCTTAGAGAGTCTAGATTCGCCAATTGGACACCACCATCGAGACCTCCATTGGTGCCCCTATAATTGTGTCTAGTGTAGTATGAAAGTGCGGAGTGCGGAGATGCATCAAAACTTATGATGTGATTCACCACCTACAGCCATCCAGCGCAGTACGTCAGCCATATTATGACACACCCTTGAAATTGGCGACAGGCACACTACTACTATTCATCGAAGTTCACTAAAACTTTGTAACCTCTTCTCTTTCCAGAACTCAAGCCCCACTTAATATTGGCGACATCGACGGTTGTGCTGCCAACTACCAGGATCAGAGCAGAGAAAAAAAGATCTCCCCCAACGTCTGAATCGCAAACTCTGATCGAGCTGATCCTTCTGAATCGCCCGGGTAATATCTTTCTCACACCGCCTTTTCTTTCGCTGAATAATCTCAGGTTAAAGTGATACTAGAGCTAGTTCTTTATTGCTACCTCTCATATACCACCAGCTCCCTATCCCACTCTAGCTATATATAACCATCACCACACCCACACCACAACCGCCCACCAACAATATGGCAGAACAGGCCACCACCACCTCCACACCGTCACCACAACGACCTGTGACGAACCAACCGTCTTCCATCCTCTTCTTCATCGCTATCGCCATCGGTATCGTCATCGCCCTGATCTTCGTCTTCTTCTCCATGCGATACTACGTGAGAACCAAGCTGGGAATCTACGCCACCGCAAGACTCTCAACCACTTCCGCTAGAAGCGGCAACGTAATACTGCTCAACACAGACCTCCCAATCCAACACATAAACGTGTACAACACCGATTTGCAGAACCATATCCGTGCTTAGAGAAGACACAGGCGCTACAACAAGAAGCGCAGACTCACAGAGGAAGAAGTGGACCATCTCTTCCCCGCACGCACGTATCAGAACTGGCTGGATGGTGGAGCAGAGTAGGATATCGCCAATAGAGACATCTCTGCACAGTTGAAAGAAGAGCACGATGAGGAGATTGCACAATAGCGTCAAGAGGAGTTGGAAGCAGCACGTACCGCTGTGGGAGATTCAGTCGGCTAGCAGTCAGATGACAACATTAGGGATACCACCACAGTACCACAGGATACGACACCGCATGAGGAGGTCGATCTGGGCAATCCATACGTATAGGAGATGCACTTCGATTCAGGGACATGTGCCATTTGTATCGACACTTTTGAGCCGGAAGACCTCGTGCGTGGGTTGATCTGTGGACATGTCTTCCATCAGGAGTGTTTGGATCCATGGCTCACGAAGCGTAAAGCATGTTGTCCAATGTGTAAAAGGGACTACTACCTCAAGGACAACAACAACAACAACGAGAACAACGAGAATGCTCAGAATGAAAACGACGACGATAACGATATGGACTCTTTCATTGGCTGGCCGCATTTGCACTTCACATCGCTGGAAGATCGTGTGGAGGAGATCTTGCAGAGACATCCGGATGTCGAAGCAGTGGCTGTGGAGAAGGCACAGAAGTACCTCACTTTCAAATGGAGAGTGTTTTGGGTCCTCATGGGGATCTCCAAGAAGGATCTGATCAGCTGTACCATTGTCAGCGAAGAAGACAGACGTCTGGAGTCTGGTTACTACGATGCTATTGAGTAGCAGTAGCAACAACAGCAACAACAGCCAGATCAAAATGGTAACAACACCAACACCACTGGTGAAGTTGACCTCTCAGCTGTGAATCCCGAATCTCCTCAACTCTCACCTCAAGCTCAAGCACAGAGAAGAGACACCGTCGAAAGAATGGTTTAATGTCTAATGCCCAACACTCCTTAATGACCTTCTACAAGCACACATAAAGCGTAGACATCTATTATACAATTTGCAGAGTAGTGCGTGGTTTGATTATGTTCTCTTTTATCTTTTCCATCCTTCATCTCCATACTCCTCTCCTCAGATGGACAACTTCTCGGTCTTGTCAGCCAACTCCTCCTCCTCATCGTCCTCAACAGCCAAAACGGCAAAGGCAGACTTCTTGGCCACTGGCTTAGCAGCTTCCTCCTTCTTAGCAGCTGGCTTAGCAGTGGAAGCAGCAGCTGGAGAAGAGCGTGGTGGCAACTTGGAGCCACGAGCCCATGTGTCGAGCTCATCAACAGCACTCTTCTTGGTGTGGCTGTTGGTTCTGGCAGCTCTCTCTGGTCTGACTGGAGCAGCGGTTCTCACAGCACCCCAATCAAGCTCTGGCTCCTCCTTCTTAGGCTTCTGCTCTCTAGGCTCTCTTGGTTCTCTTGGTTCTCTGGCTGGTCTTGGTGGGAGAGCACCAGAACCACGAGCAGAACCCCAATCGAGGTCTGGCTCTTCCTTCTTTGGCTCTCTTGGCTCTCTTGGCTCTCTTGGCTCCCTAGGCTCTCTAAACTCTCTCTGAGGTCTTGGTGGCAAGACACCGGAGCCACGGGCGGCGCCCCAGTCCAAGTTAGGCTCCTCTCTCTTTGGCTCTCTTGGTTCTCTAGGTTCTCTTGGCTCTCTGTACTCTCTTCTTGGTGGGAGGGAACCAGAACCACGGGCAGCACCCCAGTCCAAGTTTGGCTCCTCTCTCTTTGGTCTTCTCTCAAAGTCGTCACCACCTCTAGCAGATGCCTGGAATCCGGAACCACGAGCAGCACCCCAGTCAAAGTCATCACGGGTAGATCTACCACCGAAGCCGGCCTTCTCTGGGGCAGCAACGGCAATGTACACACGACGGCCGTTCATCTCCTGGCCGGAGCACTCGAGGGCCTTCTCCAAGTTCTCTCTAGAAGCATAGGTGACAAAGGCAAAACCTCTCAATCTGGATGGGTCGTTCATGTCCTTTGGAGCAGACACTCTCTCGACGGAACCACCTTGGTCAGCACACATCTCGGCGTACTCGAAGATGGACTCCTCAGTGGCGTCCCATGGCAAGTTGTTGAATCTGGCTCTGTATGGTGGGGCGTCTGGGATTGGGTACTCGGTGAACTCACGCTTTGGGGCAGAGTCCAAGCCACCAAATGCTGGGTCGTTAGGGTTGGCACCACCAGCGGAGAGACCGGTGGATCCAAAGGCACCACCTTTTCTGGATGGGATCTCCAAGGTGTTGACGTCGAGGTCGTCGTCGGCCCAGCCACCACCGAGGGAGTCATCGTTCAGGAAAGTTCCCAAGTCCATCTTAACAACATTTTTCTTTGGAGCTGGAAGGATGAGGTGTTAGTATACATGATTGATCAATCACATGACGGTGGGGAGCGGGGAGAAGTGGGTGGTGGAGATGATAAGGAGGTTGAGGCAGTTCTACTAATATCACACACTCAATCGTCGATCCTTCACATATCCCCTTCACTCCCCACCTCAATAACGACCCCCAGAGTACTTACGCATCTTGGCTTAATGTTCACTTGTGATCTGTGCAGTAGTCGCGGGTTTCGTGTACCTTAAAGGTGTTGATGGTTCGGTGCGGACAGCTGATACGTCTGGTTACAAATGAGGGGCTCTTAGTGTAGGAAATACAGGAAGAGACTGGGATGTGAAGTCTGGTGGTAACCTCGCGTCCTTTATATGTGCTTTTTGCGGCGTATCAAGTGGAGATAAGGGCTCTTCAACTGCTGTTTCCCAGCCATTTTTCACAATTTTTTTCGTAGCTCTTCGTAGATTTTTGGCGAACAAAGAGCCCCGGCGCTGACGTAAGCGATGAGACCTTACCAGTTACGCAGCACTGCTATGACGACAACAACAACAACACACAACGGCAAGTACGGGTTGAGCTTTCCGGTGTGTAGCCGTCTACCGAAAGCATCAAGGTTAGGAGGAGGAAGATAAACAACTCCACATTCTAGACGGGTTTTGAACTACTATTGTGAGGCAGAAGCTGCCTATAACCAGCCGAGTACTCAGCACACCATCCACTCTCTACCCACTGCAATTGCCAGTATCTCGCTCTCTTCCGTCTCGGCAACCCCACACTACTGCTTTCGTCATACACGCGCTCATCGTTGTTACACTTGAGCAACCTGCTACTCGATTGGTAACACAGCGGCAACCATGGTGGACTTCAACCACACTGTCGAGTATGTCTGTGAGAGCTACTGGCTACGACTACTCACTGGAATCGTCCTACTGACGTCTCTGGTACGATTGCTACTGTGTGCTTTCCTAGGCGTACAGATTGGCTACATCAACCCATTCCTCTTCAAACTACACAAACTTGGGCTCTCAACAAGGCGCTTCACTATACATGTGAACTCAATAAGACTCAATCTCTCCATATTCGACCTCTCCAACATTGGGATACTCGTCGATGGCGTCACTATTACACTACACAACAACAAAGAGGTACCCACAGAGAACACAGCGGCTAATAGCGGAACTACAACAACACCGAGTGAGGAGCCCAAGTTCACTGTGGAGGACATCATGAAGCTGGATCCCGATAAGCCAGTGTCCATACTCACCAACTCGAAACTTCTCAATGCTGCTATCAAGTGCTATTTTCTCTACTTCCGCTTCATCGGTGTGCGTCTCACGGATGTCTCCATAGCTGATGAGGCCTCCAACACATCACTACACATCGAGATATTCACCGCCAAGCTGGACTTGAACAACAAACATGACAAAAACACACGTATTGCTACTCGTGTTATCAACCTGAAAGTGAACAGCCATGAGATTATGGATTCCTGTGTCTTTGAAGTTCTATCATCACTCGACATACGCACGGGAAATCTATCCAAGATGGCCATCAGCTTTGACGGGAGAGTCATCAAGGTACCACTATACACACTCCTACAGAAGTACATCAAGGCTGGACTATTTGATGTTCATTCTCATTCAGAGGAGAAACCACCCGTCACAGAGGAGGAAATAGTCCACAAGGTTTACACCAAGCTCTCGTCTTTCTGTAACCACATCAGACTATTAGAATCCATCTCATTATCAATACAAGGACTACACATAATTGAGATCCCAGTGACTTCACCGAGACTTCTTCATTGTCCAGACTATACACCACTCGTGTTTCTCCAGTTGAAAGTCAACTCATTCGTATCCAGCTGGGACAGATTGTACTTCCAATCCCCAGGGTTTGGCCTTCTCTTCGAACACACAGACCGTCCGTTCAAAATGGTCACCAATCTCACAGGTCTTTCAGTCTCCATGGGCTCCAAGACAGATGAAAGTGCAAGGGAAATCATCACAGTGCCTGTGTTCAACTTCAATGGGAGTACCAACCTGGCGTTCCAGACACTCAGAGCCATTGTATCCAACTCAGAGTCAAAGTCTAAAGTTGTCCTATCCGCCCACATCTCTGAACCGACACTGGACATGTCAACTGCTGATATCTCCATCTTGGTGAACAGCGTCTTGGACTTCTTGTTACACATCAGAAGCTACCAGAGTCGTGGATATGAGTGTCCAAAGGAGCAAAGCACAAATGAAGACAAGCGTGACTGGGAAGTATGGAGAAACCTCTCCAAGTTCTGGCCCGTGTTTGAGATCAGAGTCGGTATTGAGAATCCGGTATTCATGGTCAAGAGTCTGTTCGAAGAACACTACTACAGAATCATGCTACTCAAACTCAGTTCCTTCTCTGCTGAAGTGAAGGCCTAGCGTACCACCACCAGTGGATCAGAGTCATACTCTTCTCGCCAGAACCTGACCCTACACAATGCCAAGTTGGAGTTTAGAGATACAAAGGCAGAAACCGATAAACGTGCAATCCGCCTTGATGATGTCTCTGTTAAGTCACAATGGGACATCCTACCACACCGGACGTACAAGACAAGTATCCATACAGAGAACTCCAAGCTGAACTTGTCTGACTTACACATGCTCAATGGTATCAACTACATCTTCTCCGAGCTTGATGATGCGATTGTTCCACAGATTAGAGACTACAGACGCTCGTTGAATCAGATGGACAATGGTGCAGTACGTACACAACTTTCACCGGAGATGAACCCATCACATCACAACTTTGAAAAGTCCACTCTTGAAATCATACAGGAGATGATTCCGGGATGGCTGCGTTCTGTTGAGATGAGTTTCCAAGATAACACTGTGTTGGTTGGCTCGCGTTCTCTGTTACTGAACAAGGAGCTTGTCAAGAGTATTGATCCACAGAGCAGGAACGATCTCGTTGATGGAGAGTTGAGAAAAATCGATCTTCATATTGATAGATGGGATGCTAGATTCTTACAACGCCCGCTTTCTTGCGGTGACTCCCCTTCATCTTCTGGTTCCTCTTTGGAAGACGATGACAAAGGTCTTGGTGACTTCAACTCAAGCTCTTCAGCGGATGACAATATCTGGACTTTGAAGATCACTTCAACAAAGGCCATAGGTAAGATCATATCAGAGAAGAGTTCCAACAAAAATCAACTCAAAGACAAAGTGTTCCTCAAGATCCCCTCATCTACAATGTCAATCACACCATGTGATTTGAAAGATACTGTTGACGTCAAGTGGAAGTTGGACAAGATCGAGGCACTATACTCTGTTATCACGCACTTCATCTGCATCTCATCGTTGCATCTTGTTAGAAACACTGTACTGGAATTCCTATTGAAGAATCCAATTGGTGAGAAGAGAGATAAAGGTCCAGGAGTCATGAGCAAGATATTGAAAAGTGTTGATTTGAATCTTGCAGTCGGCTTCTTCGATGCTACTTTGATCCTCCCAGACCGCATGAAGATGAAGATTGAAGTCAGCGACTTCAGTGTAACTGGTATGATGACTGAGCCTGTATCAGTCAAGTCTAGCTACTGGAGATTATGCACTGAGTCACCTACATGCCCTGGATACTGGTCAAGATTGATATGTGCAGTGAATGGTTCCACAGAAGTTAACATTCCAGCTATATTGTCAAAGGAAGATACCCCTTGGTTCATCCTCAGTAATGAGACTTGTCATATCACTTCCATTCATCACTTGGTCATCTACAAGATCTTTGACAACTTCTCCGTGATGATCAAGACTCTCAAACAGCTCCACCATTCTCTGAAATACAACTCTGATTAGTTCGTCATCACTCCACATGCTAAGGGTGCATCCAAGGTACCAAGGATGAAACTGAAGTCAAACAGATTGCTGTTTAGCATTGAAGACGATCCATTTGAGGCCGAACTCAACATGATTTTCCAGATTGGGCTGACAGAACAGAAGATGAGATTGGCTAAACTCGCTGAGTTTGACAAGCGAGTTGTCGAGGAGTTGCATCAGGCACAATCACCACCTCACAAGGCGTTCACCGATGACCACATATTGCCACTTCCGAAAGTCAAGAAGAGAGGTGTTACTAGAAGACTTCACAACTCCCACTCTGTCTCTACGTTCCCGACTGTTGGTGTCTCGCCATCTGAGAAAGGAGTCACATAGCCGGAGATGCATCGTACCCTCAATGAACAGCACCACAGACTGAACAAACTATACCAAGGTTTCGAGAAGTCGTGGTATGCTAGAGTGAAAGCCTACAAGAAGAAGATGTCGGACAATTTCTCAGAGAGTTTTAGCTACTTATGGGGACATGTTGATCAATCCCAGCTTTCTGAATGTTTCAACAAGAGAGTCTTGGATTTTATTGAGTCTCCTTCTCTTATGAGTCTTGTTTTGGAAGAAGCCGATCTCGACGTTGGTCCTCCATCTTGTGGTTTCGATGGTCTCGCTGATTTCCTCTATAATGTTGGTAAGGGAGTCCCTCGTGATACCAAGTACTCTACATTGATACCTATTCACGTGGACTTGAGACTTGCTGAACTTAAAACACATCTGAGAGACTATCCACTGCCAATGATTCATATGCCTGCTACATCAACAAGCCAGCCCACTGATATACCGGCAATCAGAATTCATGGTGATGTTGTCATTGGTGAAAACATGATCATCTCTCATGAAGAGGTGAGAGAGGTATTTGTTCCTCTGGTGCCTGGTTGTTTGGAGTTTGATGAGGATGATTGTTACTCCATTGAAGTTCCAAAGACCCTCACATCAATCAAGTTCTATACTGAACTCGAATGGGAAATCAACTCTCATTGTCCTACAAAGATCACATGGGGTGTTTCGTACCAGCCTTGTATTCAGCAAATCATGTTGACCTTGGACAACTTCACTAAACCACCAATTGATCCTTCTGAGAAGGTTGGATTCTGGGACAAGATCAGAGCCAATTTCCATGCTCGGATCTCCTTCAAACTCCAGGAGAAGAGTGATCTACACATTATCTTCAAGGGTTCCAAAAATCCATATGCTATTGGTGGTGAGTCTTCGGGCTTTGTGTTGGGTTTCAAAGACAACGTCGTGTTGAACGTCAACAAGGATACGAAGGATTTCATCACTGTGGATTCGAAAGAAATCAAGTTCTTTGTTCCAAACCACTTTGCCTCTCCTATTCCAGTGTGGTGCAAGCCTACTGCGGAATCGGTTCTTTTGCATGATGTAACTACCAACTTCCAATAGTCTGCTTTCGGTTACTATCTTGCTACTCTCGACATTCCAGAAAAGGCTCGTGCTAAGAAGTTGATGGAGGGTTACGTTGAGAAGTGTGTCGTGAGACTCACCGGTGGTGTTCAGTTCAACATGTGCTTGTTCTTCGAAAGAAAATTGGACGATGGCATCACTAGAAGCTCAGAGTTCTCACCACACTATGACGTTGTGCTCCGCAATCCGAAGTATGTTGCCGATCGTGAGACTTATGACGCCTACCGTGGATTCAGAAGTCACTTCATCCATATGGGCTTCACCTTGATCTCTCAGGGCCAGGATGCATACAACACTATCCAGTTATCGCCATCTTCCTTCCGCTACTTTTTTGCATGGTGGAGACTGTTCTCTGGATCTCTGCCTATCCGTCATGGTGTTCTCTTTGGTCCAGACAAGCCTACGAAGAAGTTCTCACGCCATCTCTACACCATCAAGTATCAAGCTGCAATCGAGCCATTGTTCGTCTCTCATATCTACCGTGACTTTGAGCTCTCAAACTCTGACTCTACTAAGGTTGATTGTGTCGGTGCTAAGGGTCGAGCTTCCAAGTTGATGGTTGATCTTCATCAGCGTAAAGAACTTACATATGAGCACAATGCCAAGCTTGGTATGACTAAGAAGAGTATGAGGACGAAGTTCAACCTTGGTGCACTGGAATTGGAGGAATTTGATGTCCGTGTGCTTGAGGGATTCTTCGATACTGTCCAACCCTACGTGAGTGGCTCTGAAGATAGTAACTACATCTTCGAGAGCTTTGATGGTGATTCTTCGTGGTTTGACATCTCTGACTTCAGTGAGATATACGAGAGTGATGTTGCAGATGGTTATTCCGGACAGGTGAATGCTTATCCATTGATGTACACACCAAGGTTTTTATACTTCAAGAGTGCCAGCTATGGAGACAAATACCAAGTTGACGCTGAAACTGGTAAGAAGGTGTCGCCATTCGGACACGAACCGTTCCATCAATGTGAGATCGGCTCCAAACCGTCTTTCGTTACTCAGCAAGAGCTATTTGACAAGCGTTTAGCTGAGCTTGAGATGAAGCTGGAGAACAACCTCTTGTCTATCGAGCAGCTGAGAACAAGTACAGACCCTGAAGCAGCTAAGAGAGCTAACCAGTTGAAGGTTGACAATGAGCAGTTGAAGTTTGGTATCAAGTTTGTCAAACAATTGGCGGGTGCATTCTTTGCTCCAGGTGAGCACAATCCATTCCGTGCGTCCCTTGCTGACCTGACGATGAGTTCGACCGATGATAGTACGTTCTCTAACCGATTCATTGTTCACAACATGATGCTGAAGTGGAACGATCAGACCAGAGATGGACTATACAGATACTTACATCTGCTTGAACTCACAGGTACATTCTCCAAATTCAAGAATCACCGATCGTTGGGTCCATTGAACGATGCCGTTGCAGCACAGAGAAAGTCCAACTACAGTGGTGAGAACGGATCAGCAATCTCACGCGTCACGACCTATGACAGTCAACACAGCAAGAATGAGGAAGATCGGAAGAGTATGGACAGTACGAAGGCAGCTGAGCATATGAAGTACTTCAAGGAGGAGCTTCGTGAGATTGTGTCTGCATTTGCTTACAAGACGCATGATGAGTACTTCATCAAGTTAATCTCCCCGCAGATCCAACTGCAGTCACATTAGGATCTCCAGACTGCGGTGTTGGTGACAGCTCCAACGATTGAGTTGAACATCATTGCATTTGACGGTGCTGATTCTGAAGATGACTATGACCAAGATGTGTTCCTCAAAAGATTCGGGGCTGTGTTGGAGGATGCCAGTATCTTCTTGTTCCACAAGTCCGAAGTCATTGGAACGGGTAAGCTCTTCTTCAACTCTTCTTCCTATGGATCTACTACTTCTTGGCCTCCTTGGCTGGGTGTCGAGGTATGCTATGATGGCTCGTTGATCAATGACCATGTGTTGATGCAGAAGACTTCGATTGTTGTGAGATACGACAAAGTGCTAAGTCTGTACTTTGGTTCAGATGACGTTGATGTGAACCGTTTGTCGTGTGATTTATCAAAGGCCGTCTTCACGTGCGATGCCCAACAGTACTACGGACTGTACACTATCATCATGGAGTTGTTGATCTACAACGATCCAAGAACACTGAAGATGAAACAGATGGAGTCGAAGACAGCTCTGAGTCTGGACTTGAATGATCTTTCGGCTATCAAGAAGCGCATTGTTGTGCTTCAACAATCTCTGGCTGCAGCTGACTACATCATCGAGAATTTATCGTCCAGAAAGGCCATCTTAGATGAGTTGGAAGCAGATGATCTGAAACTAGTAAGTCATGCACGCTACGAGGCATCATTGGAACTCCTCCTATTGATGAAGACTGTTGCATTGGGTAACCGTGCATCTGCTGAACAATCAAGTGACTTTTTGGAGTGGAACATCAGAGCCGATGACATCAAGTTGCACATGCTTGATGAGACGAGAAAGCCTTTCTTAGATCTGATTCTCTTCAACTCCCATTTCAAGAGAGTCGAGAGATCAGACCGTTCAGACAGAAACCACATCGTTATTGAGAACTTGGAGGTGATCAACTTGGATAGAACATCAAGCTTGCCTGTTGTGTTCTCTGCTCATCATGTGGAGAAGAAGCCTAAGAAGATCACCAGAGAGGCAGACATCGAACCATTGATCCAGATCAGCTGGCAGATGGACTATCCTGTTGGTGGTATCAGAATCATGAAGAAGTTTGACATCACTTTACAGCCAATCCAGATCTCAGTGGAGGAAGTCACAGGCAATAAAATCATGAAGTATGTGTTCCCAGACGATGTCCCTACAATGTCAGAGGATGATGACGATGAGTCGGATGTGAATGTTAGATCTTCCCCAGCTCCTCTTCCTGCTCGCACAGGTGTCAACCCAGTGAGAACGAGAAACAGCCTCTATCGCCGTAACACCACTCAGAGATCACATGATACGTCAAAGAGTACTGAGAATGGGCTGTTACACAATGGTTCTCCAGCCTCATCTACCATGACACCAAGAACGAGTTTCGCCCTGAATACCAGATCTCATGAGACCGGTATCGACTCACTGATCATGAAAGATACCGAGGATGAAGATAAGGGAGATGATCAACTCGAGGAGATGGTCCAGAGAGCTTCCAAGTTCCTCAGTATCTTGTCCTTCAGACTGAAGAGCACCGTGGTGTGTATCACTTTCCGAGGCAAGGGCTCCAAGAAGTTGATCAACGTCACCAATTTCGTGTTGAACCTACCAGAAATCTCCTTCACGAACAAAACCTACACGCTGTTGGATGTGACGATGCATATCAAGAAGATCCTGGTGAAGGCCCTGCTGAGTCACACTGGAAGTATCATTGGGAACAAACTCAGCAAACGGAACAGTGCTGATAAGTCGTTGAAGAGTCTGAGTAAGTACGCTGCCAACAGAATCAACACGTTCAGAGACGATTGAGGACATTTGGAGGTTTTACAATGGATGAATGTATGAATAGATTATAGATAATCGTTGTAGTTTCATATCTTCATTAGTAGTGCGTTGTATAACATCATTGTTCCAAACGACGACGCTTAGTGGCATCTTCCTGCTTGACCTTGGTCTTTCTCTTTGTTCCTGAGGAGAAATCACCAATTGCCAAATCCGCCACGTCAAATCCTGGGATTCCACTATCCGGTGTCTTCTCAAAACTGATGTTATAACTGAGCATCTGTGGATCAAACCTCTGGATTGGTCTACTTGCACCTTCTTGGTGAGCGAACACAATGGGTGATATAGTGCGTTCCTTGGGGAAGTTTGTGTGTTTCCCTGGCAAATCACTGATGTGCGCCTTGTAGGACTTCCTTAGCTTGACACCTTTGGTACCATCTTCGTTCAAACGAGCCACTGAATCGGCAATGGCGTTAAGGTTGTACACCTCTATAAGGTTCTATGTCGGGTGTGGAGCTGACTTTGTATAGTACTTTGTCGGGTCGATGTAGTAGTAGGAGGAGGACTCCTAAGCTGGTAATGGCTGAGTCATTGGAGTTTGTTTGGATGATTGATTCGATTGATGGAAATAGATTGTCTTTCGATCAGAACATTGATAAAGTGATGTTTTAGTCTCCTCCTCCGCTTATCATGAATGGGGTACGTACACGCCACTTTCGCGAGAGCCCTCTCCCTGTCACGTGCTGGACTACAGGGCAGTCACACACACAATACGTGTGCGGATGTTTTACCACACATTTTCCCTCCTGCCGCAACGCAACGCAACGCCGGGAAATTTTCCACAGACTCCTCGCGAATTGCAAGTTTCGAAAATCGCTTATGTAATCTCAGTGGAGCTCCAGGCGGGAAAAAACTGGGCAGCTGGCCTGGTAGGAACCACATCTCCGCGAAGAAATCCTCACCATCCACACAAAATTGAAATTTTTGACGCTCAGCCAACGAGGGTACTATAGATTAAACAGAGGGGTCCTTTCAATACCAGACAAACAGACAAAGTAGGTGGAATAAAGTGCACACATGGAGAAGACAGAACGATACATGTCCAGCTGAAATTATCACCTGTTGAAATCGACGTTTGCAGAGCCATTACGAGGCCACTGAGATACACCACACACACACACACTATAAGGAAGGCGATTTAGCGCAATCACACCCACACAGAACTACACAGACAAGCCTATATTTGAACACACAGATGACAGTTATTGCATATTGAAACTACATGGAGTCATATTGAACGAGTTAGGCATCTATGGAGCCCATATATTAAGTGGATCTCTGTCCGCCTATATCTATCACCTGCAGTCACACACCAGACCGACGATGATGAAGCTTCAACTATGAAATTACACACTATTCAAAGACTGTTAGCATATAATTGAATCAGCTGGAATTTGTCTGTCTTCTACCCACTCCATGTGCCACATCAAACTTTCACACCAGACCAGAATACTAACAATAAACACAGATGGCTGCTTCTCTTCCACACCCAAAGATCGTCAAGAAGGTCACCAAGAAGTTCAAGAGACACCACTCTGACCGTTATGCCCGTGTCTCCGAGAACTGGAGAAAGCAGAAGGGTATTGACTCTTGTGTCAGACGTCGTTTCAGAGGTACCATCCCACAGCCAAAGATTGGTTTCCGTACCAACAAGAAGACTAGACACATGATGCCATCTGGTCACAAGGCTTTCCTCGTCCAGAACGTTAAGGACTTGGACTTGTTGTTGTTGCACACCAAGACCTACGCTGCTGAGATTGGTCACGGTGTTTCCTCCAAGAACAGAGTTGAGATCCTTGCCCGTGCTAAGGCTTTGGGTCTTAAGGTCACCAACCCTAAGGGTCGTCTTGCTCTTGAGGCTTAAGTTTCTTCACAACATTGTACAATTTAGTCTCTAATTACGCTTACGGTTTAACACTATCAGTAGAATGATCAACAAAAGATGTGTAGTAGAAGATTACATGAAGGAGGAGAAGAATGAAAAAGACAAAGAAGACACACACACAGAAGACCTGTTTGGTTCGGACGAAATAAAGCAGCTCCAATCATCAAGCGATCAAAATGAACGTGGTTGGGGTTAGAAATTCAAATAAAGACATCTTTAGAGGAACAACCATGCGATGATGAAAGCGATGATGGCAAACATGATGATGGTTGTGATTGGGAGGCCTCCGGACTGGGCAACTTCCTGCTTAGTAGATGATGAGGCCTTCTTCTCAGAGGAAGCTGCACTGGCAGCAACACTGGAGTCGAGTTTCTCGCTCAATGCCTCAATCTTACTTCTGTCCTCCTCGGATACAACAGCCTCCTTCTCCACAGGCTTGTTGGTTGTCACTGGTGTGAGTTCTGGAACAGCGGCTGGGGCTTCCGAGACGGCTGGGGCAACAACTTCTGGTTCGACTGGGGCAGCAATGTTGTACTTGACCTTGATCTTCTTAGAGACGGACTGTTCTTTGAACTCGGCCTCCAACTTGGACCATACATCACTCACGGTCTGTTCACCAAGGTCGTATGGGGATGGCAATGTCACTATAAGGAACTTGTCATTGCACTTGAAGCCTGGTTCTGGCTCCTCTTTCAGTCCCAGCAAGATGATGGAGACCTGGACGGACTCGTTTGGCAACACAGTGGCGGCATTAGGTCTGACACAGTAGCTGTAGGTGTGGTGTTAGTAATGCTTATCCGTGGTGATATGGGGGGAACGAATGAAGGATACTCACAGCTTAGGGGCAGTGGTCTTAACCTTGAATGCCACTGTCTCGGCAGAATTGTTTGTGATGGTGAGGTACTCTGTAGTCGGTTTGGTGAATGGGCCTGTGATAATTGTCAGTTAGTTATAACTAGTTCTCATGATGTTGCTGTTGAGGCGTGACATCAACCACGAGACATCCCAGGGCATTGAGACGGGCGGCTGAATTGCAAATACTCACTGTTGAATTCCAGCACAGAAGGCGAAATGGAGATGTCCATGGTAGATGCAGTTCTTGATGTGTGTGGGTGTATTTCTTTGTTTGAGTTGATTAGATGGACTTGGCGGTTAACGTCCAGACGTGTTTGATCTGTGGAGGAGGTAGGAAGCTCTGTCTGTATTTCGCGTGTCCGTTCAGCACGTACTTGAGGTCCTTATGGTGAATTTCAGCGGCTAATTGAATGGGAAGCGGCGAAACGTGATGGATTCAGTGGGCGAGTTGATGAGGTTTGGCGGGTTGCAGTCGATAAAGTGGTTGCAGTAGCCGCCTATGTTCTTTGTGTTTTTCCAGCGCGGGTTGTGTGTTCCAGAAGCTGTGCTGGCGATTTCAACTGCGGGCGTTTTCATCATGAACTGTTTTGGTGGAAGCCACTTTAGGCCGTATCGGGTAAGCCGAGGGTGGTACACGTGACTTGATGGTCGGAACACAATGACAGACACACCAGCAGTTAGGTATTATTGAACATCAATTACTGGAACCTGACGAATGAATGTCCTATATCATTCACATAAATACAGTATATACACAATGGAATGCCCAGAATCAATAGTCCTCGCCCCTAGACACAACCTCCTTCTGTGTAGGATGGAGCAGAATGGTGTGCTCGTACTGGGCAGTGTATGAGCCCTT
The DNA here is from genome assembly GCA_030462915.1 of Petasospora meyerae. Taxonomy (NCBI): domain Eukaryota; kingdom Fungi; phylum Ascomycota; class Saccharomycetes; order Phaffomycetales; family Wickerhamomycetaceae; genus Petasospora; species Petasospora meyerae. The sequence continues at coordinate 26,900 of JAKVQR010000191.1, read as the reverse complement.
GATATCGTTCAATGGAGGATATTCTTGCACAATTCCCTCCCTCACCAGGTTGTTCAATGCCAAAAGATACTTCTCTTCACCAAGTCTGTCCAGGTATCTACGACAGAATGGCAGTGTGCCGAAGTGCTTGTCGATGGTGTTCAAGAGAGTCTTGGCCTTGTTGAGTCTCAATGGTACATTTGGAGCATCTGCGTTCTTAGCATAGTGGGAACATTCACCTTCCTGGACCACATATCCACGTCCTGTGGAGCCGAAAGTCTCAATGGCGAATGTCTCGCCTTCTTCCATCTTTGTCTCATCACCGTTCTTCACAATAGGCACGGACTTACCACCGTGGATGTGGTAACGATCAATGTTGTGACCGCACAAGTTACGAATGGACTTCACTGGATACGTCTTACCGTCGATCTCCACTTCGTATGACTCCATCACCTCCTGAATGGCCTCGCCGATATCTGTGAGTCTGACATCGATACCGGCCTCTTTAATACCTGTGTTGGTAGCATCCTTCACTGCGGCGAGCAAGTTGTCATATCTTGGGTTCCATGTCTTTGTGAATGCACAATCCACAATGTAACCGTCAATGTGCACACCGTAATCCACTTTGATCACATCGTCGTACTCCACCACGGTCTTGTCGCCGGCATTTGGTGTGTAATGCGCAGCACAGTGGTTTCTAGAGACACCAGTAGGGAACCCATGTCCACCTTTCAAGTGGTCCTCTTCATTGACAAAGGTTCTAACGGCGTTTTCAATGGTTTCAGCAACCTCTGTGGTGGTCATCCCCGGGTTGAATCTTGGAGCGAGATGCTTTCTAACACGACGATGTATCTCTGCACCTTTTCTGAATGCGTTCCACTTCACTTGGTTCTCCTCTAGTCTGTCAAGGTATCTCTTCTCCTCTGAGGTGGTTCTGTAGTTGTTCTCATTTTTGTACTCTTGCCATTCACCTTCAGGGAACACTCCATCAGGATAGAGAGAGTCGATTGGGACCACTGTGGTTTTCTTCTTCTTGGACTTGCTTTTCTTCTTTTTCTTCTTCTTCTTTTCACCTGAAGCTTCTGTGTTTACGTCTTCTTCAGCATCTTCATCCTGGTCGTTCTCCTCCACTGTGTTACTCTTGTTAGCAGTCATTACTTGAAGAGGAAGATGGCCGTGGTAATGGCGTGACTTACCGTCGAGTTTCTCGATCTGCTCGGCGACTTTCTCCACAACAGGGGTGGTAGTCTCCTCCTTGGACTGTATTTGAGTCATCGAGAGCTTACTGTGTGCTGGTATTGAGCCTTAGGCGTAGTAGACGTGAAATGGAGTTGGAAAAGACGTCAAAAAGGGAGAAGAAGATCATCAGAAGACATCCCGCATACTCCGAGGTACCCGGTTTTACCCTCGGAAGTCGGCCATCTACGGGAGTGAAAAATACAAAGGACGACCATCATCAATCAACAACTTTATAGAAGTGTTTAAAGGAGGACAAGTTACCCTTTTCCTCGTTGGTTTCTTCCCAAAATTCACATTTTCACCCATATAAGACTTTACACAATGTACGCCTTCAACACAGTGCGCTCCACAGCGCTCAGAAGCCCGACAAATCAGCTCCTCAGAGTCACCGTCCGTGCCAACTCCACAGATGCCAAACAGGTTGTACAGAACTGGAAGAACCAATCCTCCAGAGACTCCTCACTGTTGCACATGGCCAAGTCCGAGCCTTTGAAGACCAGTGCGAGACAAGTGCAAGTGGATCACAGTCCTAAGGAAGCCGCCAGCACCCTCCCAATCACAGGTCCAATTGCCGGTAGAATGATCAAGGTGAACAACGGAGACATCGATCGTGCGTTTGGTGCCTTGAGATCTGTGGTGAACAGCAACAACATCAGATTCGACAAGCAGCAGCAGAGATTCTACAAGAAGCCAGGTAAGGTGTTGGAGGAGAAGCAGATCAGAAGAAAGAAGAGACTGTTCGACGAAGGTATCAGAAGATTGATGAACATCGTCAAGGAGGCCAAGAGAAGAGGCTACTGAATGAAATGATTACTTGTATATATGAAGACTTTCACGATTGTTTAGTGAGCTTGTAGTATCACACCGCAGACTTGATAATCCCCGCAGAACACAACTCCGGTCCCACCACTTCCTCGTACGAAGGCAGTTCATGTTCCACCACCACCATCTTCTTCTTCAATGCCACGGATTTGTGCTACTACGAGACATGTCCAGAAACTTCACAGTTGACCAGCAACTCATGGACAATCTCGGCATTACACGTCCTCAGACTCTTCTCCACACCGGCCACCACTGTGTCGTAGATGCTTCTTGGGATGATGGCTCTTCCCTTTCTGAACCGGAGCCGTTCGTTACAAATCACATCACAGAGCGTGACGGGTGTTCTGAAGCATTGAGTCTGTCCTTTGCACTTGATTGTGGTGGTGCAATGTACCACTATAGTGAGTTTGTACAGGTGTAAGGACATCACCTGGTGATCTGGAGACACAAATGACAAGTCCATTGGTAAGTTCCCTCCCAGTTGGAGCACGCCTGTAGAGCGCATCTCGAAGATTAGCTGACGATCCGGCAGGGGTTCTGGTTCTCCAAATATTAGAGTTGATATGAAGGACTGTGGTGGTGTGGGCAGTGGAGGCACCGTGAAGTTGATCTAAATCAGCGTGGACTTGGCCATGATCGGTGGGATAGACTGTGGAGGCGAAAGCGGCACCACGATGGTCTTTGACAGTTTTGAGTTTAGCAGAGACTTTCGTCCTTTCACCTGTACAGTGATGGTAAGTCTGTATTGTACTTGTAAGTGCTGAGATGCGTACGTGTGGGGCAACGGCGTGTAGATGTGATTGAGTTGGTTCTTCTGGGCTTTACACTGTGTTGAGGCAGGCAGAGCAAAGGAGAAGGGGAACTCGTGTTCACCTGACTCCACCGCGGTGTACTTGGGTGAAACAGATACCGAGTCGTCCACTATCACATGCCCCTCAGTCGACACCACTAGTTGTCCATCCTTGTTGAGATTCTTGAGCACAGACGTTGAAGTTCCCCGGAGTGTCACTGTGATCTTCTGGATGGTGAGAAAAGACCGTACGACAAGTCCGATCTGGCCCTTCACGGTGGATCCTTTGAGGGAGTTTATCTGTACATTTAAGTCGCACGGAGCCATTGAAGTTGTAAAAAAAACAAACTTAGAGAGAGAGAGGGAGAGAGTTTAGGGGTAGAAGTTGATGGAAGATCATGACAGAGAGATAAGAGAGGACTCATGTCATTTGTGGTCGTGTCAATAATCATTCGCATCCGGACACCACTATGTAACCCGAGGAGGATCAACCCATGAAAGCCATAACGTCATCACTTACACTGAAGCTTATAGTAGAGCATTAATTGCCTCTTTCATCCTTCAAACCACTCGAAATGACCTCAGTGGAGCAGATTGAATCACAATTGAAGTCTATGGAGGACCAGATCCCCAAATTGTGCGATGTGGAGTCATTGAAAGCCCAGTTATCTTCCCACATCGAACACCAACAGGAACACGCCCAGCTGGATGTCCGCAACGTTGGACAATTACAAGCCCAGGATACTGAAATCTCTCGGGAAATAGCCCAACTATAGGAGCTATGGGTCATCACCACACTTAAGAAAGAGGTGGAGATCAACCTGGAGATGTTTGAGTACGAAACCGCGTTTGCCTCATTGAACAAGATGAAGGAGAAGATCAACGTAATGACACTCAATGACGCCAATGTGAAGAACAAGTGGAACGAACGTGCTACTAAGTTGTACGACTCTGTATTGGATTCTCTTACTGAAGTGTGGGGCAAACTTGTCAGCATTGAGACCAGCAAAGACGGCCTTTCCTCCATCACTTTCAACGAGTCCATTGAAGTTGATGATCTTCCGGTGTTGTATGAATCCATTGAACATGTTGTGCAGCAGTATGGGCTCTCACGGGCATCTTTCAACATCTCGCATATCATTGACTCGCATTTCATCGATGACTTGTTTGCACAGGATCGTGCGTTGACATTGACGGACAGAACACTATCATGGCACAAGGTATCCCCATCATCTAAGAGAGACACCATTGCTTTACACACTGAGTCTTTGAAAGCGCTTGTTGATTTCGTTTCTGTGATTCCAGAGAACACAAGGATAATCAACTATATCTCACCAAGACTGTTTGAGAAGTTGAGAGAAGTGATCACAGAGTATGCAGATGTGTTATACATCGATGTTGAGTTGAAACAGTCCTTCATACAACTTGGATCACATTTGCAACAACGTGGGTTTGTTAGGGGAAGTTTACAAGAATGGATTACCAATGACCTCCACTCGATCACCATTGATCATTATCTCAATGAGCATATTGAGAAGTTGCGCAAGTTGATGCAATCCCCAAACTTCACAACAATTAAGGGCACTACAATATCTGTGAGCACAAAGGCTGCCGCTGCTGCTGCTGCTGCTGCTGCTGTTGCTGTTGCTGTTGCCTCTTCAACTATCAAGCCATCGCAGTCCAAGTTGAAATCCAAGTTGTCACAGAAAAAACTACAGAAAGTGGAAGAGGATGACGACGACGGTTGGGATGCATGGGGTGACGATGACGATGACGATGAAGCAGATGACGTTAAGGAGGACAAACAGGATGATGACAATGACAATGAAGATGATGGGTGGGACGCCTGGGGAGACGAAGATGAAGAAGAAGAAGAGATCAAACCAAAGCCTAAGAAGCTGGTCTCCAAACTCAACTCATCTACCAAGTCACGTTCACCTACACCTCAGCCTTCCACACAGCCACAGCCACAGACATCAACATACCAACACACATTGATACCACAGAAGGTCTATGGGATCATCCAGTCATACATTTCTACATCCAAGCAGTTGCCTGAGGAACACCAAGCACAGCATCTTTCCAAAGTGGACTACCTTGCCACGTCTTATTTCATGCTTGCCAGTGTGAAGTACCCTTCAAGACTTCTCCAGCACAACGACGTCACCAAGTTACAATCTCTCTATCCTCTACCAACATTGCACGAGCTGAATGAGAAGTTGCTCATGGACTCCATCAAGTTCTATGAGACGAAGATCTACGAATGTTATAATGAACTGAACGGACTCGATCCGTCCATCTCTGCCGGTGTCACCTCTTCCATCATCGAAAGGATCCAAACATAGCTCGACTCTCTTTTCAAGGAACTACAGATACTCGAGCAGAAGACTTTTGTGAACATTGTGATCTCCGTGATGGGTGACTTCTACCAATGCGTGTTCAACTCTGTGATGCGCAAGGGGGACATTGGCGAAGTGGAGAGTGAATACCTCGCACAACTCATCAACGCCTTCCTCCAACTGAGACAACCATTGGGGAAAGACATCCAGCAGTACGTGAAGAACTGGGAAAAGCTTGAGAAGACCGCTTTCATCCTCAAGAGCCACATGGCAGAGATTATGCACCGGTTCGAAGAGGGCGATCTGTACGAGTTTGAGACAGAAGAATTGGTTGCGTTGCTTGACAAGCTGTTTGCCGACAGCGATCTGAAGAGACAGAACATCGAGGACATCAGGGAGATCAGAAGCAGTGTTATTTGATCATAGTTTTGTATTAATGCGCTAATAGATGCTCCCCGCTCTTTACTGTTACTAGTAACTACCACTGCTAATTTTGGTGGTGCTGATCTCGGGTCGAGCCGAAGATCTTCAAATCTCCACAAGGCGCAGAGATTCCGCTCGAACAAGGAGAGGGAATGCAGAAGACATAACTGAAAACTGGGAGCTAAACAGCTCTTTTTTTTTTCACAGCAGGAAAGCAGGAACGCATTCTTTTACGTATTCTGGTCCTGATATCTGCTCTCTGGAACCCCAATTGAGACGTGAAGGGAGACAGTGATCACCTAGTCGTGGCCTAACAGCCCATATCCCCAGCCCACACTCTATCATCTACTACAAGACAGTCTCAGATCAGCCATTGAACTTCAATAGAAGCAACTTTTATAGCCACAATGGACACCGCAGAGCACACTCCTCCGTTGCGGCAGTACACCTTCACCGACTTGGAGCACAGAAACTCCACCACGTCCACATACTCCGCCCAGTCAGGCAACTCATTCCCCACGCATGGCCTGGTGAGAGTCGCCAATTCAGATAACGAATCCACGTCAGACTCCATCTTCATGGTCTCCTCTCCTCGCAGAATCCCCTCTGCGGGTCATCATCCTCAGCAGTTCCGTCTTCATGATACCAATTCGACTTTGACTTCGACTTCCACCAACACACAGCCACGTACACTCGATCCTCTCCACTACAGTCCGAAACACCACAACGGCTCGACTCCCAAACCACTTCCCCAAACTCCAACAAGCGCAGCCACAGCGAAGTTCGACAACACTCTTCTTATAACGTCTCTCGCTGATGACAATTGGAGTCCCAAGGCGACGTCTCCAGCTACAACTTCATCCGCATCTCCACGCTTCACCGCCCCACATACAGACCAACAGCATTCCCACACTGATGATCAGCTCCGTGTGCCTAACAACAGCATTGAGAAGTTACGCTACTTGCTTTCACGTATCGTTACCGCGTACCATTCCCAGCACGGCGTGTTTCTCACTGAAAGTGTGTTTCTCAACAGTCTGATCTTCAAGCACTCAACACAGGGAATCCCCAACGGGAGTGTGAAGATCGGGATCATACAAGAATGCACTAGTCTTCTGATGAAGTTTGCCTCGGATGATGAAGCTTCCACGTTTGACAATGTCGAAGCTACATTGGCCTATTATGCCAAGTTGATGGATGCGTTCGATGTCTTTGGAACTCATGTGGATGACGTGTTGGGCTATGATGATCAACATTCCGCCTCTGCCAGCGTCACTTCTCCTTCTACGTCCTCCTTATACAAAACCACATTGGAGAGAACTTCTAGCAAGGAGAACAGTCCTCCACAGGCACTGAACTCCAAGGTGTCCACTCAGTCGTTGGAGAAGAGAAAGAGTAACAGAGCTTCGATGCTCCTCGGCAAATTGAAGGAGAAGTCCAAAAGAAGAAGCCACATGAGTCTCAACCAGACTTCCACTGGACACCACAACGCACTTCCAAGCGACAAGAAACACTACTCACAGCCAGTACAGTCCTCATTGTCGCCTCGTTCTCGTCGCATCACCAGTTCTTCACTCACCACTACAACCAATTCCAGTGCCGTTGCAAGTTCCTCCAACTCTCGCTCAATGCGTGACATCTGCTCCATCCCAGAGTACATGAAACTCATCGAAGACCTCAACAGTGCCGTTGTTTACCTAGCAGAGAAGTTTGGGAATGGGCCTTACCCTCACGACGCCCTAAACAGGGTCCTTGAGTTCATGGATTCGCAGGTGTTGACATTCGTCATGAGAGACGTCACACATCTCTCGATACGGTACATGAGGAAGAAGATGGAAGAATACTGTTGATACTGGTGTAATTGCATAGCATAACATACAGCAGTACATAAGTAAGAGAAGTGGCTGACATGATAAGATAAGCCCGGCCTATCACAGGGTTACGTAGCACGGGCAATCTCGGGAGTAAGGTGATAACTTCCGAGAGTTACGTCCCGCAACTTGTGAAAGAAGCTGTAGAGTTGTATAAAAAGTGGCTACACTTCCTCTTTCCGAACTACAAACCACCTATTTGAAGTCCCTAGATACTCATAATGGCTCGTCCCAAGTATCTCCTCACGCTTGTCGTGACGGATCTCTCAAACATCCCCAAACCGTCGGGACACTGCTACGTTCAATGGCGCATCACCAACACGTTACCAGCCATCAAGGGCAAGACACCACCGGCCCATATCAGAGATTATCGATGTATATGGAAACACGCAGAGGAGACAGTGGTGAAACTCAATACGGACTCCTCGGGGCTCTTACAACCGAAAGAACTCATACTAGAGGTGTATGCCACGGTGAAGCATCATCATCATCACCATCATAGTCATCACCATACACATCATAACAACGGCAATGGCAACGGCACAGCATCTTCTTCATCCACCACACCAACAACACCGACACTGATCGATGAATTGACACCCATCAGAATTGAAAAGACATTCTTGGGGAAAGTATCCGTGAACATTGCCGAGTTCTGTGGTGAAGAAAGCACCACACCAATGAGATACCTCTTGAAAGATTCCAAAGTCAACGCCGTACTCAGTGTCGAAATTGGTATGACCTTGATCAAAGGTGACCCTGCAGATATCAAAGTCCCGCCTCTCAAGACTAGGGGACTCACGACGGCATTCAGCGAGTCTATCCATGAAGCTGGAAGTTCATTCGGAACAAGCAGTTTGGGAGCACATAGAAACTCCGGGAGAAGACGTACAAACAGTGGAGGAGACGATTCACGCATCAGTGACTTACAGCATAACAAACTACACAAGTCTTTGAAACTGTCAACAGACCCCGCGGTGGTCAGACTGTACCAGAGAACGTTCGAGATGTCCTGGGATACCCGTCCAGGTGAGTTCACAGCTGCAGAGTGTGTGGAGGACATCATCCAAGGTGGGAACGGATGGGCCAAGAACGAATAGGGTCAAGCATTCATCGAGTTACAACTACAGAGTATCAACAACGATGAGATGTCTTTGGGGAAGAGTAAACACGGCTTGAAAGAGAACCTGATACGAGACGAGATGAAGAGCTGGTCGATAGTCACTCATCAACAACAGCAACAACATCACCACCATCACATGGGAGAAGACACAGAACGCAGTCCTTGACGATTTTGGAAGTATCTCTTCACTTTGGAACCTGCACTTGTGTTGCCCATGGATGGGGATGAGGCACCACCTCTTTGAAGACCAGCGTTGAAGTCGTCAAATGTGTTCCACGACGTCTCCTTCAGTTCCACCAATGTCGGGTCGATGAAGTTCCTTATACGTGTCCAAGAGATGTGACGGCTCTTCCCACGACCAGGTAAAGCTGAGAAGTCATCCATGGAGTGATTGAAGTGCTGGAAGAAGGAGGTCTCACCTTGGTTCTCATCTTCTACACACACGACGGCAGTAACATCAACCACGTTCACACACCGTCTCAAGGGGGAACACACAATCGGGAGAGTCATACAGTGGCATTTGCGGAATGTACAGCGACTGAGGGTACAACTCTTCCTATAGAGACACTCCAAGGGTCGTCTGTCCACCATACCTCTGAACTGTCCTCGATGGAGCATGGAAGATGTCCCGTCTGGGTATGTGTATCCCGGGATCTCTCTCAACAACTGGAGGCTCAACTGTCGTAACTGCTCCTTGGTGGGAAGCTTTCTGGAAATAGATAGAGGTGGTGTCTCGGTTGTGACTGAAGGGGGAGGTGGTGGAGTCCAATCGCTCGTACATGGATGGCTTTGGGTGTGTCTCAATTGGAGGTCCAGCTCCACAATACCGGCATCGTTCTCGGGCTCAGAGACACCATCAAACTGGTCGATGGCTGAAGATTCGAGTCCACGTTGTTTCCATGGGAGATGTGGTCGGATGTTGTTGAAATACTGGATGTTGGATTGAAGACCCATTACGTTGTGTGTAGATGTAAGCAATGATGGTTAGCGAGATAAGGTGGCAGCTTGGGGACTGTGATCCAATAGCGATGTGGTGTAGTCTTGGTACTGTTGGGTGGTACTCCTTGATATATTCATCAATGTCTTCCTGTTGTACTGCCCTTATCTGTGGTGGGCCGTTGGGTCTCTCGATGTTCGCATTTGACACAAAAGGAGGAAATTACCACAACAGTCTGAATGGCACCACTTGGGGATTGAATGGCCCTTCAATACAATCAAAGCAAAATATATGGACATTCACAATGAACATGTATCATGTAGAGTCCCACGTACTGCGATATCGATGTAGTACTGTGAACACCAACAACAGAGCTCAACATCCATCCAGAACTTTCGGGTTCAACTTTGGCTTCAACACAATGCAGTTCTTGTAAGCAACGTAAGTTCTGCAAAGTGCACATGGACCTCCTAGCTTAGTGCTGGATTTAGTAGTGGCCAGTGCCCTGAGAGAACAATCCGAACAGTAGATGTGACCACAAGGAAAGACGTGTGTTTCCTTTGGGCTGTCAAAACAGACACAGCACTTAGCCATACTGAGCTTCGACAAAGCAGCATTGGGTTTGGTATCCAACTGCTCCTATACGCTCTTCTGCTTAATGGCATCCCCATCTTTTTCGTTCTCTGGCTCTTCTTCATCACTGATCACGTAGAACTCTTTGAAGTCATCGTTGTGCTCATCGTCGTCAATTGTGATCACTTCATCCTTCTCTTCTGTCTTTCTGCTGTTGTGGGTCTCTTCGGGCACGTCTACCGGATCTGAGGAATCCATAAGAACAGGCGACTGTGATCTCGAATGTGTGTATGGAATGTCGTCTTCATCCTCATCAAGATCAAGGTCAACCACGAATCGTACCGATCTCTAAGGCCGTCTGGTGTTTTCACTTACAGAAGAAGGTACTTCTCTAGAGTGTTCATCTTTGTAAGACTGCTGGTCATTTGGTCTTCTGGGATCCTTATGGCGATGCTCATCTCGATCGTTGTGGTTATCGGTAGTGGCGTTGCGGGATGAATCCTCATCAAGAGCTGAAGCACGCCGTTTGCGTTCGTTGTGGGTTGGCATGATTTTTGGTGTGTAAGCGGATATTCTCTATAGTTCACTCAAGAAAACACGTTGGGTGTAATACTGTGTAGTGTGTGCCTTATCGGTGTACTCAGTGTCATGCGATAAGGTGGTGGTGAGCGGATAAAGCTGCTCTCTATGTTATTGTTTCAAAGGCCGACACGCTAGGGTTGGTGTGAAGCCTCGCACGTGATCACATGTAGGCCTTTAGTGTCAAGAAAACTCCGAACACCGCATAACATCAAACCTCCTCGAAAAGCTCATGTTGGTTCGCGCCACACGACTCCCACATAGACGCGAAGAGGCCCTTCGCTTTTTGCCTGTGGGAGAAGCGCGCGCTACGGTAGGGTAATTCTCCGGCCTACGTCTCCCGCCCGCTCCCGCAGTGGGATTCCTCTCCTCACCGTGAGCGCCCACCATCGCGCAGTCCCACCAACACTCTGGTGAAAAATACAAAATCGTTTTCAGGTCACCAAGCTTAAGACATAGGAGAAGGCCCTAATTCACCGCCATATATATCATCCAAAATGTCTAACGGTGCTTCTGGTACAAAGTTTAGAATCTCCGTACGTGGAATTTATGGAAGGACAGCAGCACGGAGTGCAAGGACGACCCGCAAAGACCTCATGGACCCATCTTCAAATTTGACAAGGCCAAAGTGAAAAGACAGCCATAAGCAGAACATCAAAGGGCAACGCAAAATCATCACTGAAACACTACACAGAATCTTATACTTCAAGCACAAACTGAATGACCGAAGAATCATCAGAAATATCAAATCGTTATCTACGAAAGTCATCACCACAAGATATGAGTGACCTGGGAAGAGCCTTCCACAGAACGATTCGAAGCTGTACACCATCAACAAGCACACCCTCCATGATTCAAATGATCCATCGCAACTATGATCTTACCCTCAAACTCCATGCTGCTCGTCCGGTATACCCCCTCCAACAACCCCACACAGAATACTAACTAGCTACTTATAGTTGGGTCTCCCAACCGGTGCCATCATGAACTGTGCTGACAACTCCGGTGCCAGAAACCTTTACATCATCGCCGTCAAGGGTTTCGGTGCTAGATTGAACAGATTGCCAGCTGCCTCCCTCGGTGACATGGTCATGGCCACTGTTAAGAAGGGTAAGCCAGAATTGAGAAAGAAGGTCATGCCAGCTATCGTTGTCAGACAGTCCAAGGCTTGGAGAAGAAAGGACGGTGTCTACCTCTACTTCGAGGACAACGCCGGTGTCATCGTCAACCCAAAGGGTGAGATGAAGGGTTCCGCTATCACCGGTCCAGTTGGTAAGGAGTGTGCTGACTTGTGGCCACGTATTGCTTCCAACTCTGGTGTCGTTGTTTGAATTTTGCTATGTTTGCTCTTAAATTTAATGTCATATCAAAAGAACTACATCCTTGGGGGAATAAAATCAATGTAAAATAACGGTTAATCTGTCATGTTGTAGTGTAAAGTGTGTAGTGTTAGGGATTCCTCCATTCCGCGCTATGATGTTTGAGGTATCCTTCTATGACACAACACTTCATCATCATGAATGATAGTGCTGATAGACAATCATAGATGAACCCGCAACGGCCTTCTCAATAAGGTCTCTAGCCGATATGAGTGATATTGATTTGTTCACCGTAACATGTGCGTGTCAATTGCCGCTCAGTGTGGCGGCTTTGTCCACTTCACTTCCATCAACATCGCATACTAACCCGCCATAGCTAAACTCGAATCAACCAAAATCAAAGACCGCAATGAGGGTCTTCAATTGCTAGAACAGATCACGCGATCCAATGAGAGGCTCAAGGTGAAAGTGCTAAGCGCCCTGTTTGAAGCGCTGTTTGGGATCATCAATTCCGATGCCGCCAGCTTTACCAAGAACCCATCAGAATCAACGAGAGCAAGACTGGAGTACGCTTCATACGTTCTCAGAAAGCTTGTGGAGATGCATCCAAGCAAACTAAAGTTTAGACTGGTCAAGGATTGCATCAAATACATCTCTCACCGTTTCTTCACTGCCACTGGTGGCATCTTCGAGCCGGTAGCGCTACACTTCGCAAAGACCATTCATGTGATGATGTCTGTTGATATGCACAGGGATTACCTTACGGTTGATGATTGGGCGAGTCTAGTGAAGATGCTATTGAAAGCATTGGATAATCAAGCACGGTCTGGAAACATTGAGAAGCATTTCACAGATCTCCTACTGTCCTTGAAACTTCTTCTCCATGTACGATCTGTCGCTCTTCCCAAGGTCTAGGAAGACCTCACCATATTCATCATTCTCTACTTCAAGGGTCTCAAGAAGGAGACTTCATCTACCCATCTTGTCCTCGAGATTGTCAATCAGGCACTCATCCTCTACTCAACGACCACAGTGTACGAAGGTCTCGATATCATCTGTCACGTTGTTCCGTCAATCGCATCATTCATCAACACCAACATGGAGTCTCTGAGAGACCAGATGCTGCTCTTCAGCATGATAGCATCAGAGTACCTCCACAATGATCTGCCTGTCAGGGTTGCTGCTGATGACGTGATCCGTTCTCTCGGTTCCATCAGAGATGACCTGATACACTGGATCGAATGCACTCTACAGCTTCTCATGAATTCCCCGCATCACCTACTCACTCTTGAGATGATTGAGCTATACAACACACCTTCCGTTCAGCATTCCTGGTTCTCTACTCCTTCCTTTGGGCTCTCGTTGCCCACTCACACACGAACTTGGCTTCTGTACAAGAGTTTGGTCCATCTGATTGACTGTGCAACCAAGATGCTGCCAGAAACCGTCCAGAGCGATACGGAAGGCGAAACCAATCAACCGTGGAAGAGAAGAAGGATCTACACCATGTCGCTTCAAGCCATACTTTCTGATGCTGACAACTCCGTTGGGTTTTATCTTAAGTTGTTGTCGAGCAACGATACCACACTCGAGACCATTGGAGTTCAACTACTAGCACTCCATGTTGCCACATTCAAGACTGATCATCAACTATTCAATTGTCAGGATGTCATGAACTACGAAAAAGAGGCTACAGCTCCTTGGGTCTCTCTCTTGATCAGAACTATGCTACAGTATGGTTGGAGCTTTTCCTCCGATGACTATCATCGTCTGCTCCGTATCAATTTACAGATGATCAAAGACAAGAAGTCTACTGATATTGCTTGTCAGCTTGTGTTACAAATCTTATCTGTTCCTTCTCTTCACATTACCGACAAGGCTGTATCTCAGTTGATCAGATCGCTGTTTGAGATTCCTCGAGTTTACGGTCCAGTACATATATCGAACGATTCCCTCAAATTCTGGATGATCATCACCAGTCACGCCAAGTACCTCAACACATCTACATTCAAAACCGGCGATGCAATTATCGAGTGGTTGCTCTTTACTATGGATCGTTCTTCATTCACAACTCGTCAATGTGACTTCCTCCCTCACTTCCTTTGTTGGCTCGTTGGTAAACCACAACCGCTTGAAGATCACGCCAAGTTGAATGACGATTACTTCACAAGAACTGACTCCAGATGGGCGCAATACAGTGTTCTGGCCAGAAAGATCTTACAAAGTTCATTTGAGGAGTCAGGGTCTGTGTACTGTGGATCCACCAACCAAGAAGCACCACCTATAGACTCGTTGCTGAGGATGGATGACGTCATTACCTTGTACATCTCAATCATGTCACAGCTGGCGTCAGAGGACAATCAAGTTGATCTACTTCGTATGGTCGCCTACGCTACCGTGATATATCAAGCCATCTATACTCTTCCAAAACTGGAAAGTGCATCGGAAAGACTGAAATATGAAGTGGTGAATGCACTGGAAGGTTTATCGTTGGTAACAGAGAAGAAGACCAGTGCAATGAATGAACTCAATAAGGTGAGGATATTCAACAATGGTGGATTGTTTCTTCTTGATTATCTCAATCCTGCACAGTTGAGTCCGTCTTCCGCCACGTCTTCACAGACATCATCCCGTCTCCAAACGGCCACACCTGACTTCGAGGACTTTGCATCTGTGAGAAGACATAACGAGAGAGAAACCGTACCACTAACTGCAGTTATGAGCGAGCTTCCTGCTATTAATTCATATGAGTCTCAGGTCTGTGAATTGATCCAAACTCTACATGCTGGGTTTGACTCGTCTTCACGCATATCGTTCAACCCATTACTGGAGTATCTCATGACTCTTCCTGCAACTAAACGAGTGATTCCCTTTCTCAAGATTATCAATCAAATTGGAATCCTTGATCCCAAACAAAGAACCGTTTCGTTGTCTTTGCTTGTTGATGCTTTGAAGCCTTGTCTGAACTCCGATGAAGGTCAGCGGTCGCCAGTGGTGCGCTGTGCTTTGCTGAGAATGTGCAACATCTTTTGTGAAGACTTCATGACCAAGAGTGATTCTCTCGAAAAACAGTTCTTTATGTATGCTGTGGATTTTGTCCAGACGATCTACCTCAACAACGGCATCTGTGACGAAGAATCGGTCATCCTTCTTTCAAGCCTTTTTCTCCGCTTGACTTCTAGTGGATGTGCACTGGATATGATGAAGGCTCCCGATTATGACAAGAAGTTCATTGAAATCTGGGGAGACTGCTCTGTCGCTGTTAAAACCAGTTTGTTCGAATGTACTATCGAGTACCTGAGGTATCTCAAAGGGATATACCAAAGGAATTTCCTGAACCAGCTCATCAAGTCGTACGGTCAGCCAGAGTTGTCAATTGCCTCTTCAACTTCGTTCTGTATGTTCTCCATCGAAGTCTCTTCTGTGTCACAGTCGCTCACTGTCTCTTGCTTGATTACGTTGCTGGGACAACACAAGTCATTTTACTTCAAGAATCTCATTCCTTCGGTATTCAAGAAGATCTTACCCAGCTCCCTGGGTGATGCATCCAACTCACTGTTCATTGAACTACTCACTTACTGGTATAACATGTACAACTCCTTCTCCAATTTTCCCTTCGCTCTCTTGGAACAAGACTATGATGGCCGCTCATTCATCATGACGAATAAAGATGTTCTATACGCAATTTGCAAATCAAACAAAAGACCCAATCCTGAAGTTATCGAATGGATTGTTGGGGAGTGCAAAGTGGAAGAACCAGAGAACCTGATGCTGAGCTCAGTCTCATTGATGATACCCCTTTCATATACAACAATGGGTGCGAAGGCAAGAGTGCATGCCGAATTCGTTGAGCACTACGATGAAGATTTGCTCATTTATCAGTCTTCTCTGATTGTTGCCAGATTCTTCGATCTCGTTGATGTGTCAAGCGAGCTGGACTTTGAGAAGTACATTCCCGGCCTCAAGCAAGACGAACCGCATAAGTCTTTACTTTCTGGGACGTCTTTGGAGCTTCCAGGTCTACAATACGCATCTGTCAGCTTATCGACAGCTGTTCATGAGATTGAGAGATATGTCCCTCTTAAAAATTGGACTCCACAATTGGTGCACTTCATATCAAGACGTATACTTGCTGGACTGACCACATCAAAGTTTGTTTCCGATAAGCTCATCGCATTGAGAAAGCTCAAACTCTTGTTGATCCTCGGCGGGGAGGCAGTTAAGCACGAATCAGTCGCAAAGCCAATACTACAAACGCTTGTGAGCTTCATTACGGATGTCAACCTCCACTGTGAAGTGTCCCTTGTCGTTCTGTTCATTATCAAGCACTGTACTGAAATTCAGGACATTGACAGAACTGAATTCTTCACCGAAGTAATGGTTTCCTTGGTTGGGTCTACAGTGAAGTACATACGCGCAGGTGGCCGTGCAGACTCAACACTTTCTGAATTGCTTCTTACTTGGATCGACAATCTTGAGACTATAGATGGTTGGAGGGCAATCTTACAACCCTTTGCTGGAGTTATGGCAGTCCATCTCGACTTACCGTCTGCTGAGTTTGCTGTGACAATGAGTGACCTTTTGGATGCTATGAAATTAGAGCTTGATTCTATGACCAGTGGGGTTATGCCTATTGTGCTGACTTCCATGGAGTTGTTGATATCCAAGGATGCATCGCAAGCTGATGTCCGCTACGATCTTCAGCCTATTCGTTCTGTTGCTTAGCTATTGCTGGACTCACATCCTTCTACACGTGATACGAAGGTTAAGGCCTTCATTGCAAGGTATGTTGGCCAGTACTACGTCTACACAGGTGAATCTCTGGTACGCTGTGAAAAGAGCTCTCTGAGATTGCCACCTATAAAGCACGTTGCTGAACACTTTGGGAGTCTGAGATCCCTGTGTGACACTCTTGTTGATCTGAGGGACTCTGTTCATGACCCACAGGAGTTAATATTGGTTGAGTCGGTGATTGGCTGTTTGCTATATGATTGGCATAAGAACTCAAAGTTGATTGAGGCTGTTGTTGATGTTCAAGCACATCTCACAGACCCTGCCAGAACGATCATGCCAATGGACTAGTTCATCTTCAGCGTACTTCATTCAGAGATGTTCTACTACGCAGGGATTGAAGAGTCCTTGGCTCTCGTACTTCACCAGTCTTTGGGCACCATTGAATGGAGTCGGATGGTTGCTGCTCCTCTACTGAACGAACTCTCTCGCAGACTCAGCTGGTTTCGGTTCCTTCGACACTATATGCTCGAGTATCCGGAAAGAGCTGTGAAGTTCCTCAATCCGCTGTGGATGCTTTATGTGTACCAAAACGGAGCACCTGCTGCAAGACAACTGTTACAATTCGTCAATGACATGCTGACCAGTGATCTGAACACCGCATCGAAGGAGAAACTCAAGTATCTTGTGGAGTTGTGCTTTTTGATCAGGGCTGCTGCCAAAAGGGATCCGCATGATGGTTCACCGGATGACATCAATGGCGACATCGAGGAATCTTCTAGTGTCACAAATGCATCCCCAAGTACTGAGTCCCGAGGATCACTTGAAAGCTTGGGCTCATCCAGCCGTGGTGCCACTCGCACAAGCTCTAGACGGTCAGCTTCGGCACAGCATGAATCCAGTGCACCTTTGAGACGCAACTACTTCAAACTGATCTACAACAGAATAGACTTGTTGCTGCTGAGTAAAGCGGCAGAAGCAGTTGGTGATCATTGCTTTGGCCTCGCTGTTTTCGAAGAGTTCTTGAATCCTGTTGATGTTGCACCACCAAAAACTTCACTCAAAGATCATTCAAAGATGTTGATGGAGTTATACACCGGTATCGGGGATGTTGACTTGTTGTATGGCGTCCCTGTTGACCCCTCGCTTGACTATGCAATCCAACTCCTCGATAAGACCAACAGTGATCCTCTACGTTCTGTAATGCTAAACAGTGCCAGATTCGATGTTAGCATCCAAAATTCTGGGTCTACTTCTGGTGAGCAGTACTCACTGTTCAAATCTCTGGCGAATGCAAACTTCAGTGGTCTGGCCAATCTCGTGAATGATTCTTTGGAGGCAGGTGAGAAGGCAACAAACGTACTAGACTGGTGCTGGTAGTTGAATCAATGGGATTACACTGCTCCTTTTCAACCCAACACTGGTGGTGAGCTCATCTACTCCGCACTCAAGACACTGAAAGATCATGGACCGTCAAATGTGACATCGGACCTACATTCAAATCTTCTGGCCAGCAGCTTGGATATCAAGGATGGAGCTATGAAGATCGTGTCGTCCCTTCAGATCATTGATGGTGTCACTAAGCTTTCTGATGTTGCTCTGAAAGATGATCTACTGAAGTACACTGAGATCACCGATAAGTGGTTCAGAATCACACCTTTTGACGAGTTTGAGGAACTGATGCTGGTGAGAAAGGCCTGCTTTGACTTACTATCAAGAGAAAAGAAGGATCAAAGTTTCTCCTTGGCCGGTCTGTACGAGAGCATCAGATATGGTTACTACTCTAGACTCCATGGGGATGTTCAGAAGGCGATCAACAACACTGTTTCGCTGGACTAGAGCAGCAAAGTGATCGATTTGGATACGCTAAGACCAGTGGCTAAGAAGGTGGCCAACATTGACGCAGCCTCCACGTTATGGTTACAGGGTGAAACTTCTATTCCAATCGCCATCCTGGAACAGGAACTGAAATCACAGCTATAGTTCGACAAAGATGTGGATCGCTCTGGCTTCCCCGTTGAAGTATTCAGACTCTCCAAAGCATATCTTCAATCCTACCTCGTGAAGTGGAACTCTGAGTCTAAACAAAAGAAGTTCGAGAGTATCATGACTGAGCATGTTCTTCCATCACTGCAACAGGTGAAATCCATCAACTCTATGGACGAGAGATCTGAGGTCTTCCACAACTTGGCCTACTTCTGTCACAAACAGCTGAGATCCACTAACTACGAAGAGGAGGTCAAGTCCAGATTATCATCGCTGGAGAACAGACAAAAAGAACTCAATGAGCTCCGAGCTATTGCCACCAACAAGAAGCTCAAAGATTCTGAGAGGAAGGATGCTAAGAGATTCTACAGCAAGGTGAGCATTCAACTCGCTACAGAGAAGGACGCATACAGAAGTGTGGTTGAGAACAAGAATAGGTGTATCGAGATAGCGGTGAACTGTCTTCTCCAGTGTCTCTCTATCAGTGATCGCTATGACAATGAAGACGTTGATAAGCTGTGTGCCGTTTGGCTCCAATTCTCTGGTGAGGATTTCGTCAATGCTACAGTAAACAGACACATCCGTGCTATCCCATCTCACAAGTTCATCCCATGGCTCAACCAACTGTGTTCAAGATTGTCCTCTGACAATGGTTCTTTCCATCCGATCTTGCGTGCTCTCATTGAGGAGATTTGTTACATGCATCCATACCACTCCTTGTACTTCATTTCCAATCTAAGAGTGTATCGCAAGTACGATCTCTCGAGATCTGATCGAACCATTGGATCCAGAGTGGAAGCCGCTGAAGAGTTGGTGACAAGACTCATGTCGAGATCGTCCACGTACAACAAGAAGATTTTGCATCCTATTGAGGACTTCTGCAACAATGCCATCAAACTGGCCACAGAGCGTTCCAAGGGCACTTCATCCATTGAGCTATCGAACTTGAATGTTGGAACTTTCTGGCTGAAGACACTTCCACAGTACAGAATTCCGTTGCCGACTCTCAACAACGTCCCGGTATCCCCAACATCTTCATATGACTCCATTCCACGAATCGTCTTTGTTGACTCCAAAGTGTCCATCTCTCCATCTGGTATCAGTTTGCCCAAAATCATGAAAATCAGACTCAGTGATGGAACCGAACATAAGATTCTGTTGAAGGGAAGCACCGATGATTTGAGACAGGATGCCATCATGGAACAAGTGTTTGAAAAAGTGAATTTGATCTTACGAAACGATAAAGAATCCAAGAAACGTGAATTGAGAATCAGAACTTACAAAGTTGTTCCGTTGGGTCCATAGGCCGGTGTCATTGAGTTTGTTGCCAACTCGAATGCACTGGCGGATATCTTGAAACCGTGCCACTCAAGAGACTCTTTGTCCTTTGATGAGGCCAGATTGATGATGAAGAACTGTCAGCAGAAGTCATCATCAGAAAGACTTTCTGTGTACTTGGATATCTGCTCTAAGACTCCACCGATCTTCAGAGAGTGGTTCATGAAGACGTTTGTGAACATGGACGAATGGTATAGAAGCAGACAGATGTACACCAGAGGATTGGTCACCACGTCGATTGTCGGATACATTCTTGGGTTGGGAGATCGTCATTTAAACAACATCTTACTGGATAAGAAAACAGGGGAGCCTATCCACATTGACTTGGGTGTGGCCTTTGACCAGGGTAAGCTACTGCCTGTTCCGGAGTTGGTACCATTCCGGTTGACTAGAGACCTCGTGGATGGTCTGGGTGTAACTGGTGTGGAGGGATCTTTCAGAAAAGGATGTGAGTTGGTGTATGGAGTGCTACGTCAAAACGCCGAGAAGATCAATGGTATCCTGGAGGTGTTGAAGTACGATCCGCTGTACACATGGGCCATCTCTCCAGTGCGCAGAAAGAGATTACAGGAGATCGAGACGATGAATGATAGAAATGTTGACACTGTGGAAGCTGATGGATCTGAAGCTGTGAGTGCCCTGAAGACGGTCAACGATAAGCTTCAAGGACACGGACTATCTGTTGCCGCATCGGTCCAGGAGGTGATCCAAGAGGCCACTGATGTGAAGAACCTGGCGGTGATCTATCTTGGATGGGCACCTTTCTATTGAGTGAAGGTAGGATAGTAATAGTAATCATGATAATGATGATGATGATGATCTAGTTTATAGTGTTACACGTGACCCTCGTAGAGTGCCCCTACCGGTATCCCGATATCACGGGTCTCAGAAATCCTGTCCAACGCAGGAACTTTTCACAGCCGATCGCGCGGGTAACGGAAAAGATCAACAAAAGTTTACTGACGCGTCCAGGAAAGCCACCTCAGATGGAAGGAGAGTTGTATTATTTGTGCTTTTAGTGACAGATCCCGCTAACTAAAAGGTTTCCCGTATATTTCTTCAAACTCCTACGCTCCCTTACATATCAGAACTGGCTTGGAAACACGCTTAATCAGGCCTTTCTCCTCCATTCTTCCCGCTCGCTTCACGGTCAACAGAACATTCACACACTCCACTGTTGCTACGGAACATCTAAAGAGACACTTCAACAACCACACCGTCTCGACTTTACAACATATTCACGCTGAACACACCAACAGCTTATTGATACCCATTTACTCTTCTCTCTTCTTTTTGTCTTCCAAGAACCTCCTCACTGTACTTTGTCACCTCTAAAGTGTCACATTCCCCTTTGACACAACACCTCAAATCACCACAAATCACAACTACTCACAACAACCACATCATGGCAGGCAAACCTTTCACATCAGGAGGACACTCATTCAGCGTGTCCAACTTCGTCACCGATCCATTCGCAGTGTCAACATGGTCCGTTGCGATGATCGCCTGGATCATTGCCTTTGCCGGATCCATCGCCTCTGATATCGCCACAGCCTTCCCCAAATTCACATGGTGGGGGCTTGTATACCAGCTCATGATCCTCGTGATGATGCTGTTCTTCTACTGCTTTGACGTTGTGGATTACTACAAGGTCTTTTTAACGGGCTCGCTAAGTGTTGGGTTCCTATACACCACCAACTCCGTCACAAATCTCGTATGGAAGAACGACTCACCTCAAGCTGCGGCATCTGCTGGTCTCATCCTGCTCTCCATGGTGAACCTGATCTGGATCTTCTACTACGGCGGTGATAACGAGTCCCCAGTAAACCAGTGGGTGGACTCCTTCTCCCTAAGAGGTCCAAGATCCTCTTCCAACCCATTCTACTCTCAACAGTTGATCAACTCTGACCGTCACAATTCTGGTGCTCCAAACGACGACGAGTACAGAAAGTCGATGTGGTCCTCACAACAGAAATACGTCTCCTCCACGAGACTGAATGGACTGGAGAACGTATCTGAAAGGGATTACACCAACAGTGCCACGCCTGTGTTTGACGTTCCTGATGATGACGATGATGAGCAAGGACACGCTCGTTACTCCACTGCTAGTGCCCTGCTGGGAGAGTCAGACACAAGATTGACAGTTGATGACTTCCCATATACCGCTAGGGCTCTGTACAGTTATGAATCCAACCCTGAAGATGAGAACGAGATCTCGTTTGAGAAAGGTGAGATCTTGAAAGTTAACGATATTCACAGCAGATGGTGGCAGGCAAAGAGATCCAACGGAGAGATTGGTATCTGTCCTAGCAATTACGTCGAGCTCATTGAATGATTGTGTACACTATCAAGCTTCATTATACGATGTTCTATGTCATAAGAAACTCAGTGTGTAGCACCAAGTAGAATGGTCACTGACAAACACACAACCATGACGAGCAATCCGTACACTGCTAGCACCAAAGATGCGTAACGGAGGTTACGGGACTTGGTTGGAAGGTCTCCAAACTCACCGGTGTTGAGGTTGAGGTACTCGGAACCAATGAGTTGGTAACCAAAGATACCTGGGAGGATGAAGGAGATGGATGTTGAGCCGGTAGATCCAACAAAGGCCAACACATGAGCCAACGAGGTCACTGAAATGGCAACCAAGTAACTGCAAACGACAATGACAGATGTGATGGTGTAGAAGAGCCATCCTGTCAACGGTGGAGCACCGGTGTTGCTGTGGAGGCCTTGTTCCAAGAGCTCTTCTTGCAAGTCCAGAGAGGCATCCTCGGTGTTGCTCATCAAGGTCGATGTCTCCTCGTTCTCCGGTCTGAGATAGGATCTCACTGGACGGTCCACGGTCTGTGAAGCCATGGAGACCTTACGTGAGCTTGGTGCACTGGCATTTGAAGCTCTGCGTTGTTGTAACAGTGAAGCCATGGATGGTCTTCTGGAGATCTCCTTGATGTTTCTGAAGTAGTGTATCACGTGTCCCACAGAGAGTCTTGCCGGGTGGCATTGCAACGGGAAGGAAAGCATCACAAGTATCACGATGGCGACTCTCCCCACCGTGGATGAAAGAGAATGGGCATATCCAACAATCACGTTTGACTCGACGTTGTCACCAAAGGAGATGTAACCTGTGAGTCCCACAAGCACGTAAAGACTCATAGCGATACCGATGGCAGTGCCGATGACCTTGTTGATGATCTTACCGGACTGTGTGTTGAGTTCGTTCACCAGAGTGAACATGTTCTGATGACAGGTGTATGCAAAGACAAAAATGGGGAAACTCTCCAATACAGAGGTGGAAGAGTATGGTTTCAAAATTCTCACGGGTCCCTTATCCTCAATGTCACCTCTCAAGAAGTGAACAAACACCAAGATCACCAAATATGCCACTGAAGAAAGTGCTACCATGGAAGCGTACTTCAAAGAGTCCATCTTCTTCAAGTAAGAGAGTGGAGCCACTGGGAACAACATGAACACTGTAATCCAAAAGTTACGCTCCAGAAGCATGGGGTGAGTCTCCCCAACGAGCGACTCTGTGATCTTAGGCATCAAGTCGCCGATAACGACCAAGTATGAGACACCGACACCGAAGCATTTGATAACGATGGCCATGTCAAACACCACACCGAGTTGTGGATACGTCAACTGTGCTAGGGAGAAGAACGAAGCCTGTCCTGGTGGGACGTACTTGGCACATTTCCCTTGAAGATAGAGTCCAAAGGAGGATGTGAGAGCAGATAGGGCAATGACGAAGACACCGATGAGGATACCATCGGCACGGATCGCATATGGCATAGCAAGCATACCGGCGCCTGGACAGGAGAGAGTTAGTATGACGATATTTAGTAGATGTGAAAGATATCAGACTTACCCATGATGGTGTTGAGGAGGTTAACAGCGGCAGACTGCCACGATGCCTTCCCCATGATGTGTAGATGTGTCGTGTTTAAGCTGATAAGAGAAGTTGGGAGATGGGCGGTTGACAGTCAGATGAAACGATAATGAATAGTTGGACTGCTGTATTGAATGAATAGTTGGACTGATGTATCAATCTTCAAATGGCGGAGTGGATGAAGCGCTGTGAAATTGTTGATAAAATTCCAACCTGCTCATAGCGCTTCGAATTGAGGATGTTCGGTCGATCAGTATCTGTTTGTTGTAGCCGCTCTGGCTGCTTTTTTGAACCGCGCCGGAGATCAAGGAGAAAGAAAAAAAGGAAAAAAAAAAAACAAAAAAAAAAAAACTCTACAAGTCAAAAACATTCGACAAGATGAAGACAAGGGCTATACCACCACAGAAATCATGAACTTGTGACTCCCTGGAAGCATTTGAAGAAGATTTTAAGACTCAGATGAACAAACAGCGTATGTGCATTGTGTTGATAGTAGATACTTCCAGCAGCCAGCTCCGGAGTAACTACTTCCTTCAGTTTCTGTCCTGACTCCTGGCGCGATGAGGCACTGATGAGGGGTTATGAGTTATTGAGCATCACGATTAAAGACTTATTAGCATCAGCTGCGCCAACTCATTCTGTTCTACTATTTCGATATACCTTGTTTTTTCTTAAAGATCTTCAAAATATGCATGACTGAATATGGATCAGTCTCTCATTGGAAGGTTCGTTCTTGATGAGTTGTTTGTCAGCCACGACTTCCAATCCGCTTACAACCTCCTGCTTGCAGTCCCACAATTACAGTGTCTCATAACTCTTATATGTGATTCAGTTGATCCTCGTGATGATGGATTTTTCATTGAACTCACAGGAATCCAGCGATACAGCTTCCCTGATTACGAGTCGTTGCTTCTCTCCGGTCGTCTGATCAGGACCCCAATCAAGATCATATCCATGACTCACATTGCTATGGATGGCCTTACAACCCCAGGTAAACTAGGCGATTTCAACGATCCAGCATTCTTTGCAAGATATAGACGGTTTTTGATCAACACAAGACAGTCGTGCTACATCGTGACAAATCTCTCTAGGCAAAGTGGTATCAACTAGTGGATTCAAAATGAGCAATACAAAGCTGGAGTGTCAACTGGTGTAAATTTCACACAACAATATAAGGAGCTGGATATGACGGTTTACTGGAATAACCCCTATGGGAACCCTGTTTTCAAGGTACTCCCCGGGGCGGTGCCCAGGTTTGCTAATCACCATTTCATCGAGGGTCTATTTCAAGGTCAGGGAAAGGGAGGAGAGCCGAAGTAGCTGATTCTTTCAAGCAGTCTAAGCATCCAATAGAGCAATGAAGGATGCTATGAAACGGCTTGGGTCTATGACTGGAAACAGCAATTGAGGTGGCCTGCATTCTGGCATCACGCTCGTCTGTACCCACTAGTACCCACCGAAACCGTACACTACCTCTGCGTTATCACTCCCGACAATTGCAATGCTGAGATGGGCCCGATGGGTCCTGTAGGATCGTGCACTTGTTGTGCGTTTAGATCCTTCCGTATATTTCAAGATTGGCAACAGCAGTACAAGGCTGTACATTTTGACTTTGGCTGTTGGATGTTCCCACTCATCTTCTCCGGGAGCTCCAATTTCAGCACCAGTGATCTCGGTCGATACATATGCTTTGGGTAGCTCATATGCTTTGGGTAGCTCATCGGCAAAGTGCTGAAAGTCAACAACACCAACTGGAGCGAGGCGAATCCATATGGGAAGTCGGCGTGCTCTATATTGCAAAACTCCAGTGCCGTTTATATGCATCAGTACCACCGTTTTGTTGAGGACACCTCACATCCGGAGACGTGCTAGAAAGTCAACATGGGGTTCAGGCCCATGTTTAAACACCTTGTTCTCACTGGGCTCAGTGCTCATACGCTGCCCGTAAGGTTCAACATGGAACACGCCACAAGTCTCTACTGGCGAAGACTGGTTCCCAAATTTGATCTTCTGCAAGATGTACCTCGTAACGTAAAGATCTGCTCGCTCTCATTGACCCAACTGAAGATCTGCGGTGCTATTTGCCAGAAGGAGAGAGGCGTGTTCACACTGGAGTTTCCCAACCTCAAAAGGCTGGATCTGGTGGACTTCTAGCCCTAGGAAGACGTTGGTGAATCATGCCACCGTGCGTGGAATATCTCTGAGCTTCTTACCTCTTCACCCAGTCTGGAGCATCTCGCCTTCATTGGAGATGACAACAACACACACATGAGATAGGTGGGACCCACCACCATACCAGGAGAGGTGAGAACAAACTTGACGCACCTATATCTCCATCGTTACAACATTCCTACATGCTATCAGCCTAACCAGGTCATCTTTGCATCTCTAGCTTACCTGGAAGTCGATCTCCTACCATATCTTATCAGAGAAACTAAGACAAACCCTTGCGTGATTGAGATATCCAAGAGAAGCTTTCCCTGCTTGAGACAAGTGGTCTTTGAACTCGACAGTCCGGGGTCTGTACACGCACAGGAGTACACAAAATCCATCGATATTCTTCTGGAAACTGATGATGAATGGACACCATTGCTAGCACTATCCACACAAGTTGTCATGCAAGATGGGGAATACAATGTCTCAGTGAATGGACATTAGTAGCTCCGAGTTCTTGACGAACACAATGACGCTTACTTCAATTCACATGAGACTTTTGCAAACTTCAAGTGGAATGATACACGCCGTGCATACTTGTATCACAATACGTTGATGACAAGGAGTTTCAAGTCTTTGAGAGAGTGTGTGCTTGCAGATACCATAAACTTTGACCACGAAAGAATACCTGTAGCAACAAATTATGTCAAAGAGGACAAAACCGATAGAGGATATCCAGAAAATATATTATCAGAATTGTGAGGCAACATATCCTATGCAACGTGTGCAGTGATCTCTCAATTAT